>CM071946.1:36490663-36615663 GCA_036784905.1 Acrossocheilus fasciatus | reverse complement strand
GGCGATGCATTTGTGATATCCATTATTATTGAGCTGACTATAAGGAATGAACAAAGTCCCGTTGGAAAAGACTAAAGCCCTGGATGTATTTGCTTTAGCATTCAGTACACTGCCATCCGGAAATATCCAATTCACCACAGCATCTGGAGTCGCCGTAGTAAGACAGGGCAAAGATGCAGACTCGCCAACGAACTTTGTTAAAGCGTTTCCAACTTCTTCACCTGGAAGCGGGGTTGAAGACTCCATAATGGTTAAACGGAAAGGCAGAACATCATTATCTCCTACAACCTCAACAATGCAATAATAAACTCCAGAGTCTCTGTGCTCGACAGATTTAATGTGAAGTTTGCCACTGCTAGAAACGCTCACTCTTTTGTCGGTCAAGCCGAACCCAGCTTTAATCTTTGACCCATCAGGCGCCATCCAATGAACAGCTGCGTTTCCTGAGCTTTGCACACGGCAGTCCATTTCAATCGCACCACCCACAACAGAACTGAAGCTTGTCTGGGTTTTATTGTCATATTCAATCATGACCCAAGATCTGACGGGCTCCTTGTCTGTGGTGGTAGTCAAATGAGTATTAAGAATTAGTCTCACACTCTTGGAGGAGGAATAAGGCCTGTTTAATTTGATGTTCATGAAAGACTGCATGAGCCAAGATGGACGGGCTACAACATTGGCTCGGACGCCAGTGTAAAAATAAGCATCCCTTTCGATGTCCTGTCTGTATCTGTAGCTCAGCTCCGGCTCTCTGCTTAGCATGATTTCCCTTCGCAGATGCACAGGCACTTCACTATAGTATGCAAGAAGCCTCCAAAAGCTCTCATAGTTGTCTCTGTTCACAGGACACTCCAGGTCAAAGAAGAGAGTCACGTTAGCAGCGATCTCTAGAGATTTTGTATAATTCCAGGTGATTTTAGTGGATTCTCTTGGTTCAAGTATTTGGCAGATCAAGTCCACTTTAGTCCCATGCTCGTCGGATAAACCAAGAGAGACATTTCCAAATGGTGGTTTGATCCTGTCGATGGGCAGGAGTTCCCTCATGTTGTCCTCGTGTGAGACGTTTTTTCCTGGAGAGCTGATAGCTGGTCCAGAGCAGATGAACTCTTTGAGATCTGAGATGTCTTGTCCTTTGAGATGTTTAGGAGACGCGCACAGAGGACAGAGCTGACCGCTGGCAAATGATCTGTCCTTCTTGCATTTCATCACCCCTAGGAAAACAAATCAAATCCAGATTTTAGAGAATGGAATTAGTTCTTCACTCAGTGTTCTAAATATTCAAACATCTCTAATTCTCTTATGCACATACAGGCTGCATTTATTTGATCAAAACACATTAAAACAGTATAATATTGTGAAATATTTTTATTATTTAAAATAATGGTTTTCTATTTTAACATTTTTTTAAAATAGAATTTATTTCAGTGGTGATAAAGCTGAATTTTCATTAACCATAATTAGAGTCTTCATTGTCACACGATCCTTCAGAAATCATTCTAATATGATGATTTATTATACAACAGTTGATATTTTGAAGTTAACCGTTAATCTGCTTAATAGTTTTATGGAACCAGTGATACTTTTTTCAGGATTCTTTGATTAATAAAAAGTTAAAAAGCACTTATTAAATACACAGCATTTATTCAAAATTGTTTTTTTTTTTTGTAACAATATAAAAATATTCACTATCACTTTTTATTAAATTGTATTAATTTAAGTATTATTCTCTTTCATAAATAAATAAATATAAATGTATTGACCCCAAACTTTTGAAAGGCAGTGTGTGTGTATGTGTGTGTGTGTGTGTGTGTGTTATATATGTGACCCTGGAGCACAAAAGCAGTCATAAGCAGCACAGGTATATTTGTAGCAATAGCCAACTGTTGTTGTGTTGTATTTGACCCATTGTATGGGTCAAAATTATCCATTTTTATTTTATGCCAAAAATCATTAGGATATTAAATAAAGATTGTGTTCCATTAATACATTTTTTTTTTAAATTTCCTACTGTAAATACATCAAAATTTAATTTTTGATTAGTAATATGCATTGCTAAGAACTTAATTTGAACAACTTTAAAGGTGATTTTCTCAACATTTGGATTTTTTTGCTCCCTCAGATTCCAGATTTTCAAATAGTTGTATTTCAGACAAATATTGTCCTGTCCTAACACCAATATTTATATTTATTGAGCTTTCAGATGATGTATAAATCTCCATTAAAAGAAAAAAAAGAAAAAAAAGGACCCATATGACTGGTTTTGTGGTTGTATATACGTACACACACACACACACACACACACACACACACACACACACACACACACACACACACACACACACACACACACACACACACACACACACACACACACACACACACACACACACACACACACACACACACACACACACACACACACACACACACACACACACACACACACACACACACACACACACACTCTTTAAAAAAGTAACTTTTATTAGAAGTTTGTAAGATTTTCTTTATTAAAATTAAATTGTCTATTTGCATTCTGAATGTGATTGGCAGCATTTTATTTACACAGAAGCAAAAACTACAACCTGAACTGACCTCAAACTTCAACTCTTCATACTGATATATGAGATCTAAATTTATACAGTGTGATATCTGGACAACGATCATCTGAATCACTCAGAAACAGTTTAATTACCTGGATTTCGTGCGCTCCAGTCCTGTAACCAGCTCATCCGGCAGTCGCAGCTCCAGGGGTTTCCGTATAAGAAGAGGTTCTCCAGCTGTGGCATGTTCTCCAGCATGTTTCTGGGCAGCGTGCTGAGGAGGTTTTCAGAGAGGTACAGATGCTTCAGGGTGGACACGGGGAAATGCCTCAGGAGTGAGAACGTGCTGAAAGTATTGAGATGGAGCTTCTGTAGATGGTTGGCCTCTAGATGGAGCAGACGCAGTGACGTCAGTCCACTAAATGCATCCGGGTGGATGAACTCGATGCGGTTGTGGTCCAGATGGAGTCTAACAAGGGCCGTCAAACCAGAGAAGGTGTGACTGGTAATGACTCGCAGTTTGTTGTAGCTCATCTTTAAAACCTGCGGGAAACACAGTGAATTCTTTGTCATTTTTACTGTACATTTCTGCCATATGGACATCAACTTGACATCCACTGATAAGCTACTAAATATTTTTTTTATTTATTTTTAGTGCTGTCAAACGATTAATCACATCCAAAATAAAACTTTTTGTTTACATAATACATGAGTGTGTACTGTGTATATTTATTATGTATATATAAATACAAACACATACATGTATATATTCAAGAAAAATATGTTGTTTATATATTAAATATATTTATATATAATATAAATATATATATATATATATATATATATATATATATATATATATATATATATATATATATATATATATATATATATATATATGTATATATATATATATATATATATATATAAATGTATATACATGAAAATATTTTCAAAATATATACTGTATATTTATATATATATATTTACATAATAAACACAGTACACACATATATATCATGTAAACAAAAACTTTTATTTTGGATGCAATTAATCGTTTGACAGCACTATTTATTTTATTTATTTAACCAGAAAAAGAGATTAAAAATTGGTTACACTTTATTTTGACTGCACTTTAGCACTTTTACTAACATTAAGTAACTTTGTAACTACATGTCAGCTAATCATTATTAATTTGCAACAACATGTCTACTAGCTCTCAGAGAGTAGTAGATTAAGTTGACATATTCTTGTAAAATTTATCAAAATCAGTATGTTGTATTTCGTGAATCCATCAAAATAAAGTGTTTGAAGATATAATGTAGAAACTTTAAAATAGAAACTTAAATTTTCTGTAAAGCTGCTTTGCAATGATTTGTATCGTGAAAAGCTCTATACAAATAAACTTGAATTGAATTTTGACAAAAACAAGACATCGTTTACAGCTGTAGTCTGCTCATCATTTGAAATCTAACATACTGTAACAACACTGTGATGTTACCTGTAATGAAAGCAGATCCTGAAAAGCAGCATCAGGTATTTTCTGCACGTTGTTGCCGTGCATCATGAGCAGCTCTAGTTTTCGAAGGCCAGCAAAGGAGACGTCTGTGATGTGGTTTATAGTGTTAAACCTGTTAGAGAGCAAATGCATAGTTACCAGCATACACTTGTGTTTATTTCTTTATGCTGAAGTGTAAAAATAAATAAATAAAATATAAAAATGGCATTGTATATTACAAATACTGTTGGCTCTCTCTTGTAAGTCACTCTGGATAAAAA
The DNA here is from genome assembly GCA_036784905.1 of Acrossocheilus fasciatus. Taxonomy (NCBI): domain Eukaryota; kingdom Metazoa; phylum Chordata; class Actinopteri; order Cypriniformes; family Cyprinidae; genus Acrossocheilus; species Acrossocheilus fasciatus. Next base: position 36,611,341 of record CM071946.1, on the reverse strand, counting down.
TGTCTAATACATGCATAAATATAAATGCTTAATTTTTATGTACACGCATATAATATGGATGGCTGGGGCTAGTTGTCACATGGAGAAGTTTTCTCTAGGTCTATTATAGCTCGGCAACTATAAGGTTTTGAGCAAAAAGTTACATGATGCAAATACTTATTTTCTCTCTAGCAGTGGTTTTACATGTTGATTTCATGTTGAACTGTCTAAATGAAGTTAATCCTGTGATCACACCCTAAACACTATGCTTTAAAGTCAAGTTAGTGAGACTCATGATTTTTACATACATGAGAGAACTGAGAAATATTTTGAGACCAGAATACAACCCTAGCAACCATCTAGCAACACTCTAACGATAATATAAAACACCTTAGCAACCACCCGTGACAAGTTCAACTTTTGCTTGAACAGAACTACTCTCAATTTCTTCAGTAAATCTAATAACTGCTTTATTTTAAGTTCTGCTGAAAGAATATACTAGGCAGTCAAATTGTGATAACTTACCCCATATAGTGTATAATAGTCAATAATAGTGAGAACAGTTTTTTAGAATCAAGACTTTAAGGTTTGAGCCTGTACAAAAACATTTTAAATGTTTAAAAATATTTTTTTTTAAAAACTATGAATATTTAATAACTGAATTGAGCCTGATAATGACACCACTTGAATTGATATTGAACTGAATTGAACTGAATATTGTCTTCTGTATAGAGCTGCTTTACAGCTGAATTTAGTTTCATAACTGATCAATTTTACAACATTAACACTGTTATTTTCCTCATTATATTACTGTGAAGCTGCTTAGAAACATTCTGTGTTGAATAAAGCATTTAAAAATAAATGTGATATGACTGACAAACTCACCCTTAGTAGCCTAATATTTACAGGAGTAAAAAGTGTGCCAACTCTAATATTTCAGATATGTGACCCTGCAGCACAGAAGCAGTCATAAGCAGCACAGTTATATTTGTAGCAATAGACAACAATACATTGTATGGGTCAAAATTATACATTTCTCTTTTATGCCAAAAATCATTAGGACATTAAGTAAAGATTGTGTTCCATGAAGATATTTTGTAAATTTCCAACCGTAAATATATCAAAACTTATTTTTTGATTAGTAATATGCATTGCTAAGAACTTCATTTGGAGAACTTAAAAGGTGATTTTCTCAACAGTTAGATTTTTTTGCACCCTCAGATTCCAGATTTTCAAATAGTTGTATCTCAGACAAATATTGTCTGATCCTAACAAACCATACATCAATGGAAAGATTGTTTATTCAGCTTTCAGATGATGTATACATTTCAATGTTTAAAACAATTGACCCTTATGACTGGTTTTGTGGTCCAGGATCACTTATATGATCCTATCATAGACCTCCAGTTTCTGTCGTGCATGAGATGATTTGGAGTGACTTACCCAAAGTTAATGCGCTGGACCTGTCTGGAGATGCCGGTGGGAACGGTCAGGAGCGCACGGAAGGTGCAGTGCACTTCAGCGGGAGAAGAGCAGGCACACTGCCGCGGACAAACCCCGCCGGAGCCGGGGACACTGACCACCAGCACCAGCATCAGGCCCACGCACGAAGAGCCCATGATGCCCACTCTGAAGCGTTCACGTCCCTCTAGCGCTGAAACACGGAATCACACCTTACACATGCATGCATTTGGCAGACGCTTTTATACATTTAATGTTTACAATTGATCAATTCACGCATTCCCTGGGAATCGAACCCTTGGTGTTGCAAGCACAGTCCGAGTCCACTATTGTTTGAGCTACAACACTTAAATAACATTTAAAGTCATTTAAATACAATATCTATCAGAATTTGTAACATCTATGGAATCAAACACTATATTGCTGGATAAACTGAACTGGATAATCTTAAGTTTATTTTTCCGCACAGTTAATTCGGCGGGATCTTGATTTAGTCCTCAAGGTCTTCAGGATTAGTTCCAAACCATGCTAGAATTCCTTTTGCATTCCTTAAGGATATCTTAAAACTCATTTTAAAATTTCATTAGGAATTAAATTAAGCCAGCGTGGCGCCAAATACAAGAGCCCAACAGTCATCAACGATTAAAGACTGAATGCATGATTCCACAATAATTTAGTGTATACTGTGGTTGTACTGCATATAGAAATATATAGAATAGGCTAGTACCTTACTGATCTGTTTTACCTGATTTAACCCTTAAAAATTAATTTTTTGTTGGCATAAATGAATGCATTTAGGTTGATTCGGCAATATTAAATAATATTTAAAATATTTTGAATAAAACTAATTAATTTAGACGTAACCATTTTTAGATTTTTGTTCTCAGTGTGCACTGCAATGGGTTTAAAAGAGTAATACATTAAATTAACTGTATTTATGAATAAACATAAATAAAATGTAATGATAAATAAATATTTAAAGTATTATTCATACATTATATATGCAGTACAACAACAGAACCAAAAGAGAAAAAAAAAAAAAAAAAACATTACAAATTTGATCTTATGATAATGCTTTAATGTTAAGATTTCACTTAATGTCATGGATTGTTAGAAAATGAAGCAGAATGAAATGAAATTAATCTCACCTTGATGTTCTTGTGAATGGCTGCCTTTCGAGCCTTCATTTCCTTCAAGCAGTTCTCACTTAGATCAGCTTCACACAGAATCCACCAGAATAAAATATCACAGCATTCTTTTATAAATGTTCGCTTGCTTTTCATATACTTGATAAATGCAACAGAACTAAACAGCAGCAAGTAAAAAAATAAAATAAAAAGCAGAATATAAAAGCAGAGAAAACCAGGTTTCTTTTTCAAAGCCTCATGTGATAAATAAACTCCATGAGGATCCCGTGAGGTGCTTCACTGTCTGCACAGGAACTCAGAGTAGAGCTGGAGAAAAGCGATTGTGAAACCCAAGCCTGAGTAAGGAGGAGCTAAAGGAGAGAACCCCCTCGGATCAGCGGCCCTCCTCTGAAAACAGCTGCTGAGTAAAAACACCCATATACTGCCTCTGCTACTGAAACACAATCAATTAAACTACACAGACACAGACTGAACAGAAAACAAAAGATTTTATTGTGAGGAATTTTGGAGTTTGTTTTAAGGCAATTGCATTGGATCATAATACTCAAATGGAAAAAATTGCATGCATAAAATCAAACACAATTAGATTTTTTAATGATAATTTGAAGGTAGCACTTTAGAAATAAGGTCATATTGGTTAATGCTAATCAATGCATTGAATAACTAACAATAAGCAATGCATTTATTCATTTTGAGGAATTTTGGAGTTTGTTTCAAGGCAATTGCACTGAATCATAATACTCAAATGGAAACATTTTTTTCATGCGTAAATTCAAACACAATGAGATTTCTTATGATAATTTGAAGGTAACACTTTAGACATGAGGTCGCATTGGTTAATACATGTTAATGCATTAAATAACATTATCAATAAACAATGCATTTATTCATTTTGATGAATTTTGGAGTTTGTTTCAAGGCAATTGCACTGGATTATAATACTCAAATAATCAATTTTCATGCATAAAAACAAATATATTCATTTAAGACATCAGTACGTATAGCTGATAACTTGATTCAAGTTAGCAACATTGTCTTTTAAAGTCATGATTACACCGCAGTCTATTTTAAGACCATCTGCAATCCGAGACCATTCTTTACTATAAATAATTGTGCCAAAGAATGAACTATTTGTCACTATTTGTTTCAAACATCAAAAGCATTTTCCTTTTGTCTTTTCAAACGGAAGGTGGATATTAAAGTATGTACTGATGCATGCAAAGCTTGATTTACTGCGTGTAAAGTGAGGCTGTGATTGTTTAGTCAGCGGTTCAGTGAACGGCTCTTGGTGGTCCTGGTCCAGCACTGATTCACAGACTGCGTTAAAAATACCTTGGATTGCTGCTTTTATTGCCTATTTTACACAACAACAACAGAGCTGTGTGTTAACTGCGCTGAACTAATACACAAGCCCTTTGTGTTATTTTTATTTGCATTCATTTTCCTGGCAGATAATTCCTTTTAAATGCAACTCACTTTATGAAGAGTTGCACAAGACATTTTCTTAATTAGCCATTGAGATTCAAGGAATTCACATTTTATAGTCATATAATGTTTTATAGTCACATATTATATACAAATTATGTTCTGATTGGATGAGCTGCATTTTATAAGCTTGCTTCCGCCATGGAATTAATAAAGGAAAAAATAAAGATAATTGTGACTTTTTAATCTTTTCTCACAATTCTGAGTTTAAAAGAATAAAATAATAACTATCTATAAATATAACTTTATAACTTTTTAAAAATGACTGAATTCTGAATGAGTTTCTCTAAATTACTAAGTTTTTATCTTGCAATTCAAACTTCTCGTAAAGTTATAAACCACATAATTTGCATTGAAAGAATTGCAAACTCAGATTATTTATGATAATTTGACATTTTAGAAATAAGGTCACATTTGTTAACATTAATTAATGTATTATGTAACTAACATATTAAAATAAGCCATACATTTATTGCAGTAATAGTTTAATTCTAATTATACATTAAATAACATGAACAGAGAATGAAAATGACTTATAAAACATGTATACTCTTCGTTAATGTTAATTTCAACATTTACGAATATATTATTAAAATCAAAAGTTGTATCTGTTCATGCTGGAACCTTACTCTGAAGTGTTACCTTTTTTAATTATTTATCTAGCATTGTTGCATTTTATTATTTCACTGTTTTTGGATGTTTTATAATAGAAATAAGCCAATATAGTTGGTTCACATTGTGCATAAGAAATATAATGCTAAATGCATGGCCTTTAAATATCACATTAGTTAAAATCCTATTATATTTGCTCAGGAGGCTCACAGTGAATGAGATGTGTGCGATGACATCCAATCCCGTTTAACCTGTAGGGTCATTTACTTCTGTTTATGTTGAATAGTTTTACAGTTGATATGGGATGATATTTCTGAAGCGTGCGTCTCGTTGGCAGAACAGATGAAACCTGCAGATGGCCAACATCTTCTCAGAAGAACTGGAGGAAATTCACAGAGATCTCCAACTAATAAAAACTAATGAGCTGCAGACCATATTAATATCATTACTGAGGCTGTTTGTTGTTTTCTTTTCTCAAATGAGACTCTTGAATCCTATTAATTCATAATATGACATTAAAATGCAGATGGTTTCTTAATAAATAAAAAAAACAGCCTCAGACCCCTTCAACTAATATCTGCAAACAGAAAACAGACTAATATTTCTATAACCATCATTTCTATAACCATCATTTCTATAACGGTTATGACCAAGAGAAAAGGCACTGGTTTTCAAATGAAACAAACCTTTCTTTATCAAATTAGTCTTAGTCTTCATTTAAAGATTATAAATTATTAAAAATTCAAGCATAATCTTGAGTCAAGCTCAAAAGAAAAAAAAAGAAAAGAAAAAAAAGATACTTATATTTTTTGTTAATATTTTGAATTACATTTTATTTTTATATTTTGTTATTGTGTTTTTTTTAGAGAGAGAGTATACCAAAACTAAACATTTAAATAAACTAAAATAAAACTAAATCGAAACTAAAACTAATAAATTAAAAGTAATTTATGAACAAAATTACACACACGTAGAACTTTTTATTATATATATATATATATATATACATTTTTTATTAGCTTTAGTTTATATTTAGTTAATATTTATTTTTTTCTTATTTATTTCAGTTAATTTAATTTCAACAATATTATCTGTCAGTTTTGAGTTTGTGTAATTAAAAATGCTGGATCACAAGACCGAATCAGTCATTAAAGTTTGTTTAGAGTTAATTCTGTAAGTTGTCTTGAGGTCCCAGACACCTGCTAATGAGCGAGTCCAAAACAGCTGCATCTGTGGAGCATAAAAATGTGCTCAGATGTCCAACAGAGGCAGATGATTTTATAATCAGCAGTGAACTGTTCAAGCTGTTAGATCAACAACAAGCACAGCAGCAGATCAATGATTGTTTAAAGGTCAATCGCTGTGATCCGGATATAATACTCAGTCCATTAAAGGAATAGTTCACCCAAAAATGAATAGCCTATGTGCTCATCCTCAGCTCATCCAAGATTAGGATGAGTGTGTTTCTTCATCAGGTTTGTAGAAATGTGTCTCTGCATAAGTGTCTCAGCAATGGATGCTCTGCAGTGAATGGGTGCCGTCAGAATGAGAGTCCAAACAGCTGATAAAAACATCACAGTAATCCACACCACTCCAGTCCATCAGTTAACATCTGGAGAAGACAAAAGCTGAAGCAAATCCAGCATTAAGATGTTTTTAACTAAATTACGAGTCCTTAAGCCATAATTACTCTTCCTCCAGTGAAAAAGTGTTCTGGTCTGAATCAGGAGAGAAATCTGCAGATCAAGCAGCGTTTACAAGCCAGCTCTAAACAGCTCTAAATAAATATGTTGCTGTTTTTGATGCGAGAGACAACAGGAGATGCACTTTCACTTTTGTCTTCTCCAGATGTTAACTGATGGACTGGAGTGCTGTGGATTATTGTGATGTTTTTATCAGCTGTTTGGACTCTCATTCTGACGGCACCCATTCACTGCAGAGCATCCATTGCTGAGACACTGATGCAGAGACACATTTCTACAAACCTGATGAAGAAACAAACTCCTCCTGATCTCGGATGGCATGAGGATGAGCACATTTTCAGCAAACCTTCATTACTAGGTGAACTATTCCTTTAATATACAATTAAATATGGATTGCAAGATCATTACAAGGTCTGTCTATTTGTGCATGAAAGAGAATAGTAAAGACACAGACCTGTAAATTAAAACTGATGAAGAATGTGTCATACAATGCATCTGTATTTTTTATTTGACCTCAAACTCCAGGCTAAAGACGGGGTTTATGGGAGCATGTTGATGCACATAAACCATACGATCTGCAAAAGATAAAAGCAGCCAAGAGTCAACAGCATCTGAAACTCATTGACCAACATACTAGACACATGGCTTACAGACTTTAAACTCACTGAATTCTCAAATCATCCGGTTTTAGGCAGAACGTTTGAGATTTCTGCTCCATACGACAAACGTGGATGGAGATTTATACTGATCAAGCTTTAAAAAAGTGAAAAAGCACTACAAAATGTATTATAACACTAACTCATATATGATTCATGAACTACACTGAAAAAATAGTGTTGGATTTACTTTTTCACAAAAAAAAGCAACATTAAACATAGAATTTTGAAGAAAGACTGTCAAACATACTCTAATACTTATTTCTGAAAAATCATTTTTTACTGTATATATTCAAAGTCATATGTTGTGTGTGAGGAACAGACTGACAATTAAGTTCATTTAAGACTGGGAGAACAGAAAAACCTTTCTGGTGCAGTACACATCAGCATCCACTTACTGTATGGAAAACAGATCCTCAAACATGCAAAACATCACAGCCCAGAAATTGAATTCCATTTCTGCTATCAGATTGGATCAAATCATAAAAATGGGCTGTTCAAAAGAAAACAAAAAGAATCATGAAGTTGGATTAGATCATGCAATTCAGTCAAACCCTTCGTGTGTTGCTCAAAGCGTTTTAAAAAGGATTGGAAGACATTAAAAAAATAATTAAAAAAAATAAATCAGGATTATCCTGATCCCAGCATTTTTTTTTCTTTCTTTGTATACAGATTTCAGCTTCAACTTTTTGTTTTAACCACTGCAGAGATGAAGTAGAAGGCTATCTATAAGGCAAACGTTTACGATTATTAAATATGTTCAGTGTTTTTGAATGCATCCTCTTCTGCTCACCAAGGTTGCATTTATTTGATTAAAAGTACAGTAAAAACAGCAAGTGAAATATTATTGTGATTTAAAATAAATGTTTTCCAATTATACTGTAAAATATCATTTAAATTTCTTTGTGATGCAAAAATTTTCAGCATCATTACTGCAGTCTTCTGTGTCACATAATCATTCAGAAATTGTTCCTAATATGCTCTAAATAAATCACATTTTAAAACATATTCAAATAGAAACCAGTTATTTTAAATTGTAATACTATTTCACAATTTTACTACTTTTACTGTATTTTTGATCAAATAAATACAGCCTTGGTGAACAGAAAAGACGTCTTTCAGAAACAATAATAAACAATTATTCTAAACGTTTGACTGGTTGTGCACATGCAAAAAGGGCAAAAAGGGATGCATTTGCTAGAAACAACTTTTGAGTGGTTATCGCTGATGACTGTGTCATTGTAATACATATATAATGTGATTATTCTTTAAAAGAAACTGAAAATGGGAGAGACAGTGTGTTTATTGTGTTGTTTTATGTTTCTTCAAATATAAAATGACCCAGCACCTGATGCACTTTATATAGCTAGTCCTCCATATTTCAGTACTGTAAATAGCCTCATTTAGAGCTCTTACAATCCAGATTTGGTCAATTTGAAACATTTTTATCAGGATCATAGTGATCCAGTCCAATGCTGCATTGAGAAACTGTCACGAAATTTCCTGATCCTGACGGAAAAACATGCAATTTCCAAATTAAACGTGAACATTTGGGCCTAGAAAACCATTGAGAGGGAATGAGGGTAAGTCATTTTCATTTCATGTGAAGCATCCCTTTAAGGGTTAAATGCATGAGTGTTTTGGAGGTCAGTTTGGGTGTAATTGAGTTCACAGCTCTGGGAGATTGCGTGTTCGCTGGAAAGGGTGTGCAGCACAGCTGACCTTGCAGTTTGACTCACGATCATCATCTTGTGTCGTCAGCCGCTCGCTCGGTGTTGGCTGGCCTCGTTTAAGAGCTGCCGCTCCCCTCCACAAAACAACGTCCTTCTGAGGAGCCTGGAGAAGTTCAGCAGGTTCAGCCAATAATCAAACTGTAAAGGAATCAAACAGTCTTGATCTTTTTAGATCTTTACCTGAAGTCTTTATACATAATGCATTATAAAAGTATTTTGATGCATTAATTCTTATGCACATTATAATGCATTATATGATCTCATGAATAATTGTATAGTTATAATATCTATTTCGTATTACAACTTCAGAACGTAAAATGCATTAAAACACAACAACCAATTTCAGATGTAACAATAAATCTCTAAATATTATAATGCATTTCAACTTTGATTACAATTACTTATGAAAATATATGCCTTATAATGCATTGTACATAAAGGCTTTAAGCAAATTGTTACCAATGATTTTTCAGTCTGTTTTGTCTTGTTTTTCAGTATGTTCTTAAAGACACATTTACTTGAGAAGCAAAGCAACTTAATATATTCAGTCTTGAACATAAAATATTGAATTTAACTGAGTTTTTGCTTAAAACAAGACAAAAAGATCTGACAGTGAGGTCAGAAAAATATATGCAATTCAAAAGAAAAGCAAGATTTTTTTTGTTTTTAAATGTGTCTTGATTAGATATCTGTACTGGAAAACAAGACAAAAATACTGAAGAAGAACATAATTTTTGCAGTGTTAACATTTTTAGGGGAACACAGGAGAAAGTGCATGATATGATCCCTTTATGTCTGTCAGTAGGCCTACAGTATATATGGATTCTCTAATAATGCAGCAAAGACATGAAATCCGGAATCAAAGATGACGTAAGATCATACAATTGCAATCTTAAAAGACGACATGCTGCTTAACGCTGATGCCTGGGTCTTGACTAACAGTGATATGAAGGAAAATAGTAATATACAATACAATCAGTATAATATCATTTCTTACTCAATATTACCCAGACAGAACACATATCCAGAGTTTTAGCAGCTACTGTATCCACTATATGACTGTGAAATAATCAGTATTTAGTTCTGGATGGACAGAGCTTCTGATCGTGTAACTCTTTGCTGTTCCTTCAGAAGAAGTCACGAAGCCACGTTCCAGACCCTTCAACCTTTCTGCTCTTCTCTGGTAAATTGAGCTGCAAACCTTCAAACTGACGCCAGAAACCATCACAACATTCAAGAATCAGATGAAGACAACTTCTCTACCAGCATTTATTCACAACAATACACATGTAACAAAAGCAATGCATTTCTCCTCCGCTCTAGCTTGTTTTTTTTTTTTTTTTTAATCTAGCGTTCTAAGGGTGTATTCACACCAGGAAAGTCCTATAGTTCACTTGCTTTGGTCTGGACCAAATTTAATGGTTTTTTTTTTTTGTTTTTGTTTGGTGCGGTTCGCTTTCACACTGCCCTTTGTGCAAGTGAACCAGAAATTGTAAACAAAACCACACGTGTGCCAAGGTCATCCATTCATTGGACAGACATTCTCAAGCAGGGAAAAACAGGAAGTGCAAAAACAGGCTAATCATGTAGATCTTTCGTAGTGCAATGTTCATTCTTTTACTGATTTGCTGTTAAGAGATACTAATATGAAGAAACTTCAAATGTCATACAATGTAATTACAATTTGCCGAAAATAAAATCTATAGATATAAAATACTTAAAGCATATCAAAATGTTAGTTTAAACATTTAACCTAGATAAATGTGCGCTAGGTGCATATCCAATTGTTTGTGCGGAGAGTGGAAGCTGAAGCACGCTTCAGGACATCAGTGGAAACAAATTATATACTCTGTAATTGTTGCTCATAAAGGTAAGAATAACACATCGTTCGGAACTGTAAAGGGTCTATTTTTATTTGTGTGCACTCACATTATCAAGAAAACGTTGTGCTTTTCTAAAATAAAGAAAACTAATAGGATGCGCTTGCCGTCCCAGTCTTGAACAGGAGCACTTCACAAAAATTAACCAAAAATTAACCGAAACTCTTCATTCAATATTTTCCTTACAGACATGATGCATATATCTATAGAAAGTTTTGAATTACTACAAAACTAAATAATTCATATCCAAAACAAAAACTCTTTCATTATAATCCGTAAAGATGCATTTCTTTCTAAAGAAGCATCTAATGAGGAGATGGCGAGTCAGGATTTTTAACTTCATCTTTGTGACACTGACTCAGAAAACACTAGTTTATTAATAAATAATTCAAATATCTCCTTACTATTTTACCCATACACATTCATTGTAACTTTTGCTGGGGCTTTTGCGGCAAGCTTTAGCCTATTTAAGCGCTCATGTCACGTTGCTGTGGGCGCTATGGTCATGAAAACTCATAATTTGCATGCGTTTTTAAGCATTGAGGTTTGAAAACAAGTGATTTAAGCAATTGAAATGCAAACAACAGCATTATATGCACAAGCTGTGTGTTTACTGAGCATGCTTTCTGCAGTTGGGTCCGATCAAGGCCGGTTCATATTCACACCTTAAACGGACCGTACCAGAGTTCGTTTGGAACCGAACCGAGACCACCTCTTCAGCTGGGTCTCGGTTCGGTTGTTTGGTGCGCAACTGCTGTATTCACATCTGCCCAAAAGATCCACACCAAGAGGGGGAAACGAACCAGAGTTCGTTTTAATCGAACCAAACAAGACAGGTGTGAATACACCCTAATAAACATGATGTTATAGGGCCCTATGAAATCTTTTTTTTTTTTTTTTTTGCCAAATTCCTTTTTTTTTTTTTTTCTGGATTACGTGTTTTCTTTTCTTTTCTTTTCTTTTCTTTTCTTTTCTTTTCTTTTCTTTTCTTTTCTTTTCTTTTCTTTTCTTTTCAGTTTTTAAATTTTTCTGTACTCTGTTTTAATGCTTAAATCAAATTTTTAGTACTCAAAAAGCATGTATAATGAATTGAAATCATGACACTTAATTAAACAATTAAAAATGTAACAAAATTACATTTATTTTTTTGTTCTCAAATGCTTTTTTTTTTTTTGCATTTGAATTTTTCTAGATTCCATCTTAATTGAATTTAATTAAATTTAAATGATCTAAATTTTAATGATCACAAAATCCAATCAATTGAGTTCATAAATCAACTTAATTTATTATTATTATTATTTTTTTTTTCTCATTGTGAAAATCATAGGGCCCTAAACATGGCATTGTATACTATGAATATCGTTAGCTCTGTTTGGAATTGTTTATGCTCTGTTGTAAGTTGTATTGGATAAAAGTGTCTGCTTTTGCGCACTGCAAAATGCATAATTGTAAATGAAATCTACAGACATTTTGTGAGATTCTGAGTTTTTTTTTTCCTCACCGTTCTACTATTACAGTATTAACCTCAGTACTTTGAAATCAAACTGAACTATGACTGTTCACTTTTCCTGTGGTTCGGATGTAGAAGATGCTGTGAACTGCAAGCACACATAGGCCTAAATTCTCATCCTAAATGCTAAATTCAGGAATTGATGGAATCTCTCAGTAATAACCAACACCAACCATCCTCAACAGAAATCAAAACAGATTTGATTTAGAAACATTTTACTGTCATCCCTGTTGAGAAGGTGGTGAATAAACATTAAAAACGGACAGACAGACATTCATAAAGCACAGACTGAATGAGGGGGATTTTGAGGTGCTGGCAGTGAAATGACACATAAATATTTACTCTGGTGTTCTGCAGTAGATGAGTCTGAGTCGAGAGGAATGTCTGAGCCTCGCTGCTGCCAAAAACAGAGACCAGAGAGACACGAAACCATCAGCAGCTACACAACTTTACTATAACAATTATAGTTCACAAAGGAATTCTCCAGTGCTGGATGTCTGAAAGAGCTGTTTCTTCAACTATCAGCACTGTCAGCATAACAGATTTCAATTTTTCTTGTTATATTAGGGGAAGAAACTTTTTCGCATGCCTTCACCATTCAAATGACTTATATGTTTTTGATTTTATTGTTTTATTTTGATGCGTTGACTAACATATTAAATCATGTAATATAATATTAATATGTAATATAATATTATTGTATTATATTACATATTAAATATTACATATACAGTAAATATATAAATATATTTATATACATATATATTGCAACTTTATTACAAACATGCAATTACAAAAACATTAAAATACATGAGAAATTACATTGAAATACATTTTAGTTTACCATAAATGCTTGTCAGTACATTCCTAACCATATTTCAAAGGCAACAGATGTAAATATGAAATTATATATATATATATATATATATATATATATATATATATATATATATATATATATATATATATATAAAATCCTACTTCATTGCGTTAAAAACAGCACTCTAAAAGTTCTAATATATGCATTGCCATTTATTTTATTTTGTTGTTTTGAATCAGTCCCATACTTTGTGTGCAATTAGGACATAAAATCAGCCGTCAGAAGACAGAAGCCGTTTCATTTCAAAAACATTTTAAATGTCATTTCCACAATCAACGGTGATTCTGAATAGTGGGAATGTTCATAATGGTTTGGATTAAAGAAAATTTTGTTTAAAAATGCTAACCCATTAAAGGGAAGCTCAACATCAAAAAGGTCTGTAAAAGTTTATTGTATGTGGATATTGTGCTATGATGACCTAGTTGGCCACAGAAAACCAAACCGCTTCTCTCTTCTGACAGGAACACAAGCTCAGTGATTTAATTGGGACTAAATGGAAAGCAGCTGCTAGACAGCAGTGGAATCTCAAACCTTTCATACCTTTGACAACAGAAAATTGCTAAATTGTACCAGGATGTGAGGTCTGACAGATAATGAACACGTGGTAATTAACTATCAGTGCTGAGGTGATTATTCTCATTAATCATCAGGCCTTGAACCTGAACGGAAACAGAGGTGCGCTGGTAATAATGAGGCTGACGGAGCGCTGGTCTTCATCAACTCGCCTCGACAGAGACACACACTTTATACAAGCCAATACAAAACAAATGAATAAATAAATAAATAATAATAATAATAATAAATCTCTAATTTATTGATGCAATTAAACCACTTAAGTTGCAAACATCATTTTGATGGGTTCTATTGACAAAATAATGCAACTTAATGTTGTGTGTAAATTAAACTGTTATTATTATTTCTTTAAAAATTCAATTAAATAACTGAGTAACTTAAAGGTTTGTGTTTATGACACAAGTTCCTCGTACATAATGTAGTTTGTTGGTTGAACAAAATGTCATTAGAATTCTGATGCAAACTGATGCATTACTTTTGCATTTAGAGTCCATTTATTAATTAATATATTTCATAATAGTGCCTATTTCAAATAGTTCTTCTCACTTGTCACTGCAGTGCCCTTGTGAATAATAAGTGCACTTAATAGTATTGAATGTGCACTTGTTGCGTGCTTCAATTCTTAAAAAGTATGTTTTTAAAAACTGTACTTGCAGATAATATAATATTACTGAGATAAAAGACCACTTAAGTGTACTTAGAGAACACTTTCATGTGTTTCTTAACACACTTAAGTACACTTTTAAATAGTGCACTTAGTAATGTCAAATTAACAGTTTCCTAAAGTATATTTTTAATCATCATGTTTTATTAATCTTTTGTGGTGCTTTAAAACATCATTTATTTTGATGTGACTAACATACTAAAGCACATGTAAGGCACTTTGGTGTATTATTCAATATTACATCTACAGTACGTATATTTTAAATGTACTAAATTACAACTTCATTACAAATGTGCAACCACAAATATATTTAAAATAAAATGACATACAAGATTCAAAAGAAATTACATAAAAGTATATTTTAGTTTATCATAAATGCTTGTCAGTACATTCTGCAGTACTTTAACCATATTTCAAAGGCATTAGAGGCAATATGAAATTGCATATAAAAATAGGTCAAAAAGCAAGTTCAACTATGTAAGTGCATTTAATAAAAAAGTAAATTATGATGCATTTTGATTTAATTGTGAATAGCATGCTGTTAAGTGTCTGAAAACATTACATTCAGTTCACACTTAAGTATATTATCTTATTTCCATAAGAAGTACTCTTTTTTTTTTTAAAAGTATGCTAAAGTGTGCTAGTTTTTCCCAAGGCTGCTGACGCCATCAGTTTGGGCACAGGAGGAGCAAAGCCTGAAAGCAATGAACGCTGGCATCAGAAGAGGGTTTTGGCGACCTTCGCGAGGTCAAAATACGGCACAACTGACGCCACATGCTGAGGACACCAGCGGCCTCGATGAAGCCCTGCCATCGCCGCTGAGAGATCTCAGATCCCACGAGAGCATGAGAACATCTGCAGCAGAAGACCAGAGACACATTACTGACCTGCAATACAGCTAAACGGGAGGAAACGTCAACGCACAACACATGATCAGACACACGCCTCTCTTTGCAGTGACATACTGAGAAATGCAAGAAATACATTCCCAGTATGTGTTTCTTAATTAAGTGTGCAGATGATTTAGGGTGTTGTTACATGCACCACACGCACAGACTGAAACAAGACCAAGTAGTGTATTAAGTGCAAACACTTGCAATGAGGGAAACGTGTTTGTGCTTGTGCTGTGCTTGTGCTAGGTTATAAAATAAAGACAATCTGGGATATAGACAAATGCATTTTTGAAATAAAACAGACCGCATTAAAAAAAAAAGTTAAATGGTAACACTATATAATAAGGTCCCATTAGTTAACGTTAGTGCATACATTAACTAACTAACATTACAGGAATAGTGCAAACCAAAATAAAAATGTGCTGCAAATGTGCTCATCCTCAGACCATCTGAGATCAGGATGAGTGTGTTTTTTCATCAGGTTTGTAGAAATGTGTCTCTGCATCAGTGTCTCAGCAATGGATGCTCTGCAGTGAATGGGTGCCGTCAGAATGAGAGTCCAAACAGCTGATAAAAACATCACAATAATCCACAGCACTCCAGTCCATCAGTTAACATCTGGAGAAGACAAAAGCTGAAACAAATCCAGCATTAAGACGTTTTTGAGTCCATAATCCATAATAACGCTTCCTCCAGTGAAAAAGTGCTCTGGTCTGAATCAGGAGAGAAATCTGCACAGATAAAGCACTGTTTACAAACCAAAACAGCTCTAAACAAATATGTGGCTGGATTTTGATGTGAGAGACAACAGGAGATGTACTTTTTCACTGAAGGAAGCGTTATTATGGACTCATATTTCCAGATATTAACTGATGGACTGGAGTGTGATGTTTTTATCAGCTGTTTGGACTCTCATTCTGACGGCACCATTCACTGCAGAGCATCCATTGCTGAGACACTGATGCAATGCTACATTTCTCCAAATCTGTTCCTATGAAGAAACACCCTCAGGCCGTCCGAGATGTTGATGAGTTTGAGCACATTAGTGCTTTTTGAGCACAGAGAAGGTCCCCTATTGATGCATATCAGATCCACATCTCTTCTTCTGGACTTCATTGTGTTTCCATTTAGTTGAGGTCATATTTGTTTGTGCAATCATCTTGAGATCAAATGTGTGTAATTTGTCATATGTGACTCATGACATCATACTCTTCATCTTAAGGTGAATATGACACACTTTTGCCTGGTTTTCCTCATGTAGCTTTCATGATTTGTACAAGAAACATTTATCCTCTTCTTCTTGAGTGAAGCTCATCCAAAACACAGAGATAGTTCTACATGGTGTCTCAGAACTGAGTTACATGCACATTTACACACACACAAAACCAGTAAAAGTTCATTTAAGATGCTGTGTGTCTCCTGACCGCTTGTGATCAGATTTCATTGATAGAAGAGTCTCTGGTTTCATTGCTTCATGCAGTAACACTTTGATGTGGTGATGAACTGATCCATGCTGATAAAGTGCAAAAAAGTGCATTGTTTCTTGACAGTGTGAGTTTTTCTTTGTTATGAGACTCTTTATGTAAAGAGTCTGTGGATTCTGTCAGTAATTATTAGTGCAGACGGGAGTCTTTTCTCCTCATAACCGCACCCACACACTGCTATTCATTTCACTGCCTGAGAAAATAATACAGACATCCTCGAGTCTATTTATGTCATAGTTTCTGCTCTTCAAGCCTCTGTCAGATCCTGACAGTAACCTGGGGCTGCATAACACAACACAAACCAGCAAAGCAAACACGAGCTGAAAACACAACTGGACTGAAAGTGTGTGATGAGCAGAGACACTTTTCCTTCATGGTAACTCAAGTACACACATTCATAATAACAGCTGATGAAAACATCACAATAATCCACACCACTCCAGTCCATCAGTTAACATCTGGAGAAGACAAAAGCTGAAACTAATCCAGCATTATGATGTTTTTAACTCAAATACGAGTCCATAATAACTCTTCCTCCAGTGAAAAAGTGCATCTGCTGTTGTGTCTCACATCAAAATCCAGCCACATATATTTGTTTAGAGCTGTTTTAGCTTGTAAACGGTGCTTGATCTGTGCAGATTTCTCTCCTGATTCAGACCAGAACACTTTTTCACTGGAGGAAGCGTTATTATGGACTCGTATGAGAGTTAAAAGCATCTTAACGCTGGATGTGTTTCAGCTTTTGTCTTCTCCAGATGTTAACTGATGGACTGGAGTGCTGTGGATTATTGTGATGTTTTTATCAGCTGTTTGGACTCTCATTCTGACGGCACCCATTCACTGCAGAGCATCCATTGCTTAGACACTGATGCAATGCTACATTTCTACAAACCTGATGAAGAAACACACTCATCTAGTTGTTATTCCGGCTGGACAAGCGTCAGGCGCTGGTTCTTTGGGAACTCAGGTGTCTCTGTGCTCTGCATCGCTCCCTCATGACACAACGTCTGAACGGTGAAAGCACAGTTGGTTTGGCTGATTTTCATGACACATTGACCATAACCAGGTCCTGGCACACTCACAAAAACCCTGAAAAACCATCAGAGCTGGGAGACGGATGCATCTCAGACTGTAAGCCCACAGATAAGACTGAAGAGTGAAAGACAAGCGCTGCTGTCTGACAATAACAGTTAGAAAGAATAAAATAATCCTTTGTCCAAAAATGAAAATGAAATTTTGGATTACTTTTGAACTTATTTTCACGATTGTGCGTGGAACACGAAAGTGAAAATAAATTCTGTCAAAAAAAAAAAAAAAAAAAAATCAAAGATGCATAAAAATATATTATAATAGTATTCTATATGACTTGTGCTCTGTAATTCAAGTCTTTTGAAGTCATATAATCTACTGAAGCCCTTCAAATATCAAATATGGTGCCTTTAGAAGCATTGCATCATGTCTGAATTTAATTAATTATATAGAAAATGCAATATTAATAATAATAAAATATTAATCAAAATAATAATCATCATTATTAAAATGTTATTACTATTATATTTTATTGTTGATGATTACTATTAATTTTAAGAAGAGGAAGAATAAGAAAATAATTGTAATGCAATTATAATATTAATAATTGAATTATTAATATTTGTATTATATTATTTTAAATATTCAACAGCTTAATCCAGTTTTTGAATAAATAAAATATTTTTTAATAATAATAATACTAATAATAATAATAATACATTCGTATTTTTCATAATTTGAAATATTCATCTTTTTATTTAAATTAATGCAAAATTAATAATAATAATAGTAGTAATAATAATAATAATAATAATAATAATAATTATTATTATTATTATTATTATTAATGAGTATCATTGAGAAGACAAAGAAGAACATATATTATTATAATTGTATTATATTTTTATTTATTTGAAATATTTTACATGCAGCTTTTGTTTTTAGGGAAGAAAGTCAGTCATAAATATTTGCATGGTGAGTAAATGACAGAATGATCATTTTTGGTGAAGTATCCCTCTGGTATCAATCACAAACCCTTACAAACGCAATATATTCTGGAAAACAGATACGGCACACTCCTAAAACAACAGATTGGTCCTATTGTCCGTTAATCTGCTGCTCAACTTCACTGCGGAATTACAATCTTGAATGCTTTATGATAATCAGAAACAATAGTTGACTCATGAACTGTACTGCTGATGGAAAATCTGCTGTTGATCTGTGCATCCATTTGTTTCTGGCCCACATTTGTTCTGGTTTAAAGCAGAAATCTATGTGAGAGCATTACAAAGACCTTCAGAGAGAAATAACTAAATGTCCTCTTTCACTGCACATCAGCAGATATCAAACATATTCACTTCATACTCCAGACTGACAGACCGAAACTGAACATCCTCGATCCTGATATTTTATTCATTTTACTTGCTATTAAAACAGATATGTGAATCTACAAACAACAAACATCATGCAAAGAGCAAGTCAGACAGACAGACATTCAGTGCTTTGGCTGAGCATCTGATCTGCTACAGATATTAAGAGCATAAACCTGGAGGTCCTGGACAAACCTCATGGAACGGACCTCGATTAAAGCACCAGAGTCGTTTAATGGCCAAAACATCCCGTCCACACAAACAACACTAACTGTCCTTTACCTTGAATCACACACACACAAACAGAATTCACAAATAAACCAGCTGGAGAGTATTTACTCCACTCGAAATTGTACAAAACCTCTTCAATGATGATCAAATATTTTCAACGACAATCAGACCACTTGCATCTTTAGCCTGTATAAACAAGCCAAAAATATGTTGGCCTAAATGTAAAACGCTTTTGAATTGCATATAAAATTTCCATGTATTTGGATAAACACAGTTTTTAACATAAACTGATCAATTTAATGTGATGCATGCATCTGTCGTGCATAATTCAAACGGGTCAGATTTCTGTAATAGTACTAATAAACAGAATGTGTTTTTTTTTTTGTTAATAATAAACAATGCCATGACTTTTTGAATGACTCTTTTGTGTGTTTTGCCTGATTTATGCACTACTGACAAATGCATCACATGCATACTTAATTTATTAGTTTTATATGGTATTAGTTTTCAGTTATTATATAAAATTCTTATAATTCAATTGTTTTATGATTTTTTTCATACATTTTTAAAATTTAATCCTACATATTTATGTTTATTATGTTCTTGCTTCAGAAATAATTTGTCAGTTAATAAAGAAACTACTACCAGAGTTCAACAAATTCCCAACAGAGCAACACTACAGGAAACAATATCCGACCATCAGCATTAAAAACCAGAATCATTCACAACCAGAATTACAAAAATACAAAAAGCATGGTCCAAAAGTGGCTCAAATAAAATCAGATGTGTCTTTTGTTGAGAAAGCCCAAAGAGGTTTTGTGGAGCATTTGGCAATGAACTCTCTCTGCATCTGCTGCCCTGAAGCCAAACTCCTGAGCTGTTTACTGATAATTGAGCTGCTTTACCTGCAGATCGTGGCCCGGATCCAGAGTCTCATTCCTCTGATGGGCGCAGAGAAGAGCTAAAACAATCTACTGATGTCTGTGGCTTAAAAGACAACTTATTATTTATCATGTTGCGCCATATCAGCATCAAATACTATATTTATGGGAAACTCAAAAATAAGAATAAGATAACTTCAATTGTATAATTTAATATATAATATATGTATAATAAATCACAGAGGCAATTCTTCTCCTTTTAATACATGTCCAGGTCTTGTGTGACCAATTCTATACCTTGCATTTTCAGTCATTTCTATTTTCAAAATAAAACCAACGATTACATCTTTCATTTATTAAAGGTGTTATGGACACATTCCTTAAAAGACAATTAACATTCATAAATATTATCTGTTTAATTGCACTGACACTATCAGATGATTCATTTTTAATTCATAAATTATTTTTCTATTTATTGATTTAAATATATATTTTGACTTATTTCATTTATCTATTTTTTCAAAACAATTTCATTTTTTTTCTCATTTTAATTAATTAATTCATGCATTAAATATATTTATTCATTTAAAAAAAAAATTGTTCATATTTTTGTTTATAACTGGATCAACTTAAGGATAAATTCCTTAAACAACATTTAACATTCAGAAATGTTATCAATTTAATTACACTGATATTTTCAGATGAGAACAAAACTGAACTGAATAGATCTGAATAATGACTCTATTGTCTTCTGTAGAGCTGATTTACAGATTAAATTGAATTAGTTTGATATTTGAAGTTTGCATCATTGATTCTGTTATTTTCCTGTGTATCATTGTGAAGCTGTTTTGAAACGATCTGCATTGTATAAAGTGCTATAAAAGAAATGTAACTTGGCTCTTCATAAATGCATGAAGTCATTCTAAAATGCAATGAATGTACTCATGAATATCAGAGGAGCAATGAAAGAGTCTCTTTGCATGAATGAAGTGTAATAATGTGAATAATGCACAGGCTGCTCTTTTGGTTTGTAAGAGTTCTGCCCTCCAGCTCTTGTGTGAGGCCCAGATAATCGTGATGCACTTTTAAAAATCGTTTCCACCGTTCTAAATGCATGTTTACATGCGTTTGGCTGAAGAAGTGTTATAAGAGCTTCAGGAGAGACAGACCAGGTGTCTAATGTGCTTTCAATTACAGCTCATATGAAGTGTATTACTGAACACATTCTCTGAGGCGCTGCTGCTCTGACCTCCGGTCACAACACAAACCACGCGCTCCTTTCTCTTCAGTTTGATGTGTCTAAAATATGTTCTCTTTCTTCACACCGCAGATGCACACAGAAGAAAATGTTACTGCTCAGAAGCTGCTTTTTTATTGCTCAGGTGCGGCTTGATTAAATAGAACAAGTGGATTTAAACCACTGAGAGCATCAAAGATTTGAGAGCATCAAAGAATCAGACGACTTCAGGAGATTGTCATCTACTGTCAAATGCACAATATAAAATATTTAAACTTAAAAAAAAAAATAATAAATTATTAAATAAACAAATATTAAATATAAAATTTCAAATATTTAATTTCAGCTTTGCCAAGGCACTAAATAACTAAAAATGAAATAAATTTAAACTTAATAAACTATAGATTTAAAATTTTAAATAATAAAAATGACAAAAACACATTCAAATTACTAACACTAAGTAAAGTTAAAATGAAAACACAAAATAAATTCTAATTCAAAATATTAACAAAGACTATTATAGCATAACAGTGATAACAAAATAATTCTGGAATGATGACAATTTTAAATATGTAATTTTAATTATTCTTTTTTTTTAATGTTTTGAATTTTTACAGATATTTTGCTTCATTTGTTCGGGATGACACTTGGTGACTTTTGTTGCATTATCATCATGGACATATTTCAGATATGTTAAAAGGTTGAAAAAATAAAGTAACACAAATGATACAGTAAAAAAAAAAAAAAAAAGCTCGTAAAAATTGTATAAATATTGCATAAAATGCCTTCAAAATTCTAAATAATCAAAAAAATAAAAAAATAAATAAATACTAACCAAAAATATATTAAATTGATTTTCCTAAAAAAAAAAAAGAGATTACACTTCAAGGCTTCAGTCACTTTTGACCACGAAGATATGAAGAAGTGTGACCTAAAAATGAATGTTAACCTGGTCATATCCAAGTCGAGGTCATGTGACCGATGACCTCTTGACCTTGATCTTCAGGTGTCTGTCTGAAGAAGATTGAAGTCAAACTAAACTGTGGGATGTGTTGGTGAACACGCTGCTACTGTGAACCCCGTCAACTCCTTCTGACTCCTGCATTCACTAAACTCAGCACAGATCTTCAGTCTGAGTGTGTTTTATCTGCTCTGATCAGACTGAAGAGGAACAAAATCCCAGAGATTTCCATCCGACTTTAACTCTGAACTCCATCTGTGCAACAGCTCAACACACAGTACAAACACACAAAACACCATTAACCTGCTTTAACCCAATACTGAACCCGTTTACAGCATTACACTAAATCCTGCAGACTTCAAGATTTTAAACTTTTGTGAAGCCAGCGTTAGCGTTTTCTTGACAAACACTCATTTCTACACTGTAAGAAAAACAGAGAAACAGATAATATCCTTGCGGAAAATTGAATTAAAATGAAAACTAAACTAACTTAAAGAACTTAAACACAATGCAATGCATAATTCAAAATACGGAAAAAAATATAAACAATATTCCTTAAGCCATTATTCTTATTATTTAGCTACAATTAGGCAGCAACTACACAATGAATCCAACATTATTTATCAAACTCAGTCGTCGATTAACCAGATTCCACAACATTCAAAGCTATTTTGAGGAATCAAGACTGTCAAAACTGGCTTACTGGAACCAAAACAATTATTAAAAGGCAAAGTTTGTTTTTCAGATCTCTAAGAAACTAGACACTAGAAGGTAAACATGGTAAATCCCTCTATTAAGGTCTTTGTAGTGAAAGTATCTCACTCACGTGAAAGCCTGTCCTCTTCTCCTGCTTTGTGTCAGTATTAAACCTCTCCGCCTCCGCCTCGTCATACTATCTGATGAGAAACAACGGAAAATAAAATTAAATACATATTTTTTTTTAATGAATAAATAGCTAAAAATTTATAAATAATTAAATTAAATGTCAATTAAAGTAAATAAATAAATAAATAATAAAAATGTATTCACTTTAATGTAAATTTAGTGTAATTATTTAATATTATTTGTAATATAATTATTATTTTTATTTAGCATTCTTTTCCCCTTATTTATTTTACTTATTTACTTGTTTTTTTCTGTTTTTATTTTATTTTCCATTTTTCTATATTATTTATTTTATTTAAATTATTTTAATAATAATAATAATAATAATAATAATAATAATAATAATGTTTACCATTTTTATAATTAATTTAATTAAAATATAAAACAATGTAATACAATTAATTAATTAATTAAAAGTAGTTAAATGTAATGTATGTATTTAATTTTTCAATTATATTGATAAATAATTACATTTTTAATTTATTGTTTTAGTGTTCTATTTTTATAATTAATTTTATTGAATGATTGATTTTAATTATTTTGTTACCCCCCCCCCCCACATAATTAATTAATTTAACATATATGTATTTAATTAAATTATTATATTATTTTATTTATTCATTTAATTTTCATCTTTCTATTTTTCTTATAGTTTATTTTAAATTATTTTACTTAATAATAATAATAATAATAATAATAATAATAATTATTATTATTATTATTATTATTTATCATTTCAATAATTAATAATCAATTAAAAGTAATGTAAATAAAGTAAATCTCTCAGCACTGATTCTGTGATGAATGTATTAGTTTGGGCAGGCAGCAGTATTGCACTAGTTGTTCATGTTATATTCAGTCTTTTAAGGCAGGATAATACAAGCACATCAATAATGTGCTCTACAAAGCTTGGGCTGATGCCATTCTCCACAGACTCGTGTACAAAGAGTCATTCACGACTGAGCCGCTAACCATTCTAAAGAGACTGAGAAGAAATAGAAAGTGCATGACATGCATTCATTGAGCAGCTGCTTTCAAACACAATACAAGCCGCACCTCACTGTATTTCCGTCGAGTTCTAGAAAAATACAAGAAGGTTTCAGCGAACACCTGGAGACTCAATGCAGACGCTGGAAAGTGTTTTGTGAAGCAGCAAACACCTCAACAATCTGCTGGACAAGAACATGTGTCACAGTCGACCCGCCGTCCTTCTGTACAGATATCTGAGTCAACACAGCTGCTCTCACACACACACACACACACACACACACACACACACACACACACACACACACACACACACACACACACACACACACACACACACACGGACACACGGACACACACACACACACACACACACACACACACACACACACACACACACACGGACACACACACACACACACGGACACACACACACACACACGGACACACACACACACACACACACACACACACACACACACACACGGACACACACACACACACACACACACACACACACACACACACACACACACACGGACACACACACACACACACGGACACACACACACACACACGGACACACACACACACACACACACACACACACACACACACACGGACACACACACACACACACACACACACACACACACACACACACACAGACTCTGAAATCAGCGTCTTTGAAAAGTATTATTCTGCTCACTCAGGACAGAGACACGATTAAACCGCGAGAGACTCGACAAACACAGATGCTGGAGCAGTTCAGGTCAAGTCGAACTTTTAGGCCGTGTGATACATTATACAGTCACTCGGTTAAATTAAATTGCCATCTATGTGACACTTTCATGTGGTTTGGTGTAAAAACTTAGTTTAGTGAAAACAGGGGCCTCATTTAAAAAACACATGTATGATCAAATTTAATATTAAATTCCATGGATTTCATCCTTCATCAAAAGTGAGGAACAAATCAGGATTTATAAAGGCAGAAACTGGCATGAATATGTTCTGCATACACCTGATGAGCATGTGTATGAAGATTTTGTGCTCATATATTCCAGTAATTAAAATAATCCAACATTGTGTGAAATATAATAAAAATAGATAATCACTATATGCATTAAAATTTTAATGTACACAAATGAGCAGCGGTTTTGGAGGTAAATATTTCACTGAATTAATTCATTAAATGATTTTCTGAAGAAAAAAAAAATATATATAGTAAATAAAAAAAACCTTTTACAAATACTCAATATGTATTAACATTATTATATGCACAAATGAGAAACTGGTTTGTGTTGTTTCACTGAAATTAATTTATTAATTACAAATTATTTTATGAAATCAAAATAAAATAAATAAAATAAAGTAAAATTATAAAAATGTATAAACAGACAATAACAATATGTATTAATATTTTATGCACAAATGAGCAACTGGTTTGTGTTAATTACATCACTGAAATTAATTCATTAATTACAGTATACATGATTTCCTGGAAAAAAAAGAAATAAAATAACAATAAAAAATAATATAATAGACAATCACAATATGCGTTAATATTATTATATGTGCAAATGAGCAACTGTGTATATATATCTATATATATGCATATAACAAATTAATAAGGTCAATGCAATTAATTCTTTAATTATATATGATTTACTGGAAAAATTTAAATAAAGAGACACAAACAATAAATGAAAAAAATAAATAAATTCAAATAAATAATTGAATGAATCAGTTTATGATGCTTGAAGCAGATGCATTTAGAAACGTTTTTGTGTGCATATGGACATTTCATAAATCTTTTGCAGGAACATTCTGTAATTATCGAACATTCACAAACTAACATCATGATGTGCATGTCTTCATAAACGAGGCTGCAGAAATTCACTGTATGCACTTGATCATGAGTAACATCATCTGAAATACAGCTGTTTCTCCGCTATGCTCCGGATTCTGGAGGTCTGGGCCTCGATATTCACATTTATTCATTTAGCAGATCCTTCAATTCAAAGTGAACTACAAATGAGAATAAAACACGCAACCATCAAACAAAAGCTTGCTTGATCTGCCATCGCTGCAGAAGAGGAAACAGAAGCTGGATGTGAAATCACACTCATTACCTCACAATCCTGCTAATCGACAAACCGTATAACCACATATTATACAGCACCAAACCTCAGGCGCTTACTGAAGCAAAGCCATTTACAACCATCATAAACCATCAAGATGTCTAATTTAAAACGCGCTGGTTTCAAATTGCTCTGGATTTGACGTCTAACGCAGGAAGGCTGAGGGTTAACGGCCGAATCGCTTGTACAAAACAAACTTTCCAGGAAGGAATCTCTCCGGGGTGCAAGTCAGCGCCGTGAAAGTGACCTGCTAACGAAAAACAAATGCTGCCAGAAGCTGCTCTCAAAGCTTCTCCATTGTAGAAGTAACAACCTGCAATTGCAGAGGCGTTTGGCAGGACCACAGTGTTTTAAGTGCTTTCAGTGGTTACAAATTGTGCCTAACTTTGGTTTGTTTGAGCTTTATATATCATTTATATTCTGTGAAGAATGCATTTACGGTCCTGATGGTTTGCGGGATTTGGGGACATTGTTGCTAAAAGCATTGTTTGTTTGTTTTTTACGCATTATTTATTTATGCAATATCCAGCCAATGTTTCAAGATATAGTATAGTATAAGTACCAGATTTATGCAAAGAGACCCACAATTTGCGCATGGACATTTTGAGATCCTCCTATCTGTGCGAATAAACCATATAGGGCTTTAAAAATGAAGACGCCAAAAGAAAAGTTTGTTAAGAACCATAATCTAATGGGATATTTATATATTTTGAATAATTGTTGAGTTACAGGCATGACAACTTTGTTAAAAGATGATTTCTGGCATTCAGACAGGTATGTTCTATGCAATCGTTATGATAGAGGAAACAAGATACATTTCTAGTTTCAACATAATTTGTTCTTTAGACATTCCTCTTTAAAAGGAAAAAGGTATCAGCTGTATGCAAAATCAAACATTTGGTTTTTGACCAGTGAAAATGTGTACAAATGAAAAAAAAATTACTTATGGAGCCGCATTGAGATCCCCGTATCTCTGGGTTTGAACCATATTGGGCCTTAAAAACAAAGATAATAAAAGAAAAGTTTGTTAAGAACGAAAACATAACAGGACATTACGTTTTTTTACAATCGTTAGGACACATTTCAGTGACTAAAGTCACTTCAAAACTCTTCACACAGTGAGCACGACAGCAGTCTGTGAGCTAAACTGTGGATCATTTTTCATTGCTTTGGCACAACATGCATTCATTGACTACTTCTTTCAAATTCCATGAATTCTTTTCTCATTTTGACACAACAACTGTCAAAACTCTGTGTACCTACAGCCCAGTTTGCACACGTTTACATACTCTTTTCAAAATTGTTAAACTTGAGTTCAAAACAATAACATAATACAAAACTGAATAAAACAGCAATTTTCTGCATTTCTATAATAATATTTCATTAAAATATATTTAGAAAATGAAATGCTATCAAAACTGTTGGACCAACCACAGGTGATTCCTTTTGTAGCTGAAGACCTACATGTGTTACTCCTTTACGTAATTTCATTATCATCTATAAAAAGTATTTGCATTGAATAATTTGCATTGTGATGTAAACATGGACCAAGCTGGACATAGAGAAGTGGCTGAAAGAGCAAGAGGGCGATGTATGCGTGGTGGAAGAAGAATAAGAGGAAGATCAAGAGCTGTAGTCTCAGATGAGATCAGGGCAACTATAACTGATCATGTAATAAATCATGGTCCTTCAATGAGAGCGGCTGGTCTGCGAGTGCAGCCAATTCATCACTAAACACCAATGACTTGTACATATGGGTTCAGTCATTTTAGACACTTCAAAAACTGTTGCAACAAAGATTGAAATACAATTTTTAAATAAATGAATTATGTTTCCATCTTCATTGCCACAGTTTTGGAAGTGCTTTTTCTGTTCTAAAGAAGGGGGCGTCCCAATACTTTTGTCCATATAGTGTATGTACAAGTCACTGGTGTTTAGTGATGAGTTTTAGGCTCAAGGTCTACATTTAAAGTCACAGCAGAGGTGTTCAGCTTGGATCAGGACTTGGCTTTCTGCAGACCGGTCAAGTTCTTCCACACTGACTCAATCAATCATTTCTTTTTGAACCTTGCCTTATACACAGAGACATTGACATGTTAGACTAGAAAAGGGTCCTGTCCAAACTGTTGCTATAAAATTAGAAGCAAACAATTCCCTAGAATATCATTACATGCTTAAAAATTAAGATTTGCACTCATGGAAATTACTAAAGTAGTCAAACCTGTTCATTAGATGGAGGTGTCCCAATACTTCTGGCAATATAGTGTATCAGCAGAAGATTGCCAGGGATGATTCCTTCCTATGTCCTATAGATGACATACGATGTGATGTGGATGAGAATCTGTGGCCAAATGCAGTACAAAGAGTTGATTACATTCCTACAATACAATGTATACAAATGTACTGTATATACAAATTCTTGCATTTTGGAATAACTTTGAAAAGTAAAAAAATATATGTATATATATTGAAACATATAGCATAATGTCTAATTCATTCCTGTAACATGTATTTTGCTGTAAACAGTAGTCCTAAGTAGGTGTCCTTCTTTTACAGAAGAAAACATTGTTTAATGTCACCTGTTGTTAGTGTTTTTTAGGTCTTACTTCTATAGATGACCAAGTGTGTTTGTTAACTGACAACCCTTGCTAGTGTAAGAAAGAATGAGCTGCTCTGAGACATGTATGAAGTGTTTTGATAGTTGTTGTGCATTTTGAATGTGGAATGAACTGCTGTGCCAAGCTGAAAGCTGGTTAGGAGAAGTGTGTGAAGAGTTTTGAAAAAGTGACTTTAGCATTGAGAAATGTGTCCTAGCGATTGTAAAAAACTTTTACAGCCATGCAAACTTGGAGGAAAAAAACAAAAAGTGTTTTTTTGTTGTTTTTTTTTACAATTTACTCATGCAGCCACATTGAGATTCCCATGTGTTTGCGTCTGAACCACATTGGGCCTTTAAAATGAAGATACCAAGAGAACAGTTTGTTAAGAACCAGAATCTAAAAGGCTATTTCAATTATATCTTTAATACTTCTTGCAAACTTTGGAGGAAAGCACACAAAAAGTGTTTTTTTTCCCCATTTTTGAACTGTCACCATTGGCATATAATGTAACAAAGATAGCTAAAGTCAACAGATTTTACTAATAGAGTTACAAATCTCTGTGTAAAAATAACATTATGATGCTGCCATCTTTCTGAAGTCATTTTAACCCCTTGTAATTTCCAAATCTCAGCTGAAAATGGCCATTTTGACCCTCCTCTACAAAAAAGTGGATTACTTACATCCAAGGCATTTAATATGATGGCTTTCTTCTTCATTTATGCATTTCATTCACCAGAAAAAGTTTTAAATAACTTTTAGCAATGGACTTCTGACACGAAATGACCCATATTTGGTTGATTTGACTTAAAATGACCAAATTACCAAAAAAAATAAATAAATACAAAAAAAAAAAAAAAATCTGCAAAAATCGGAAGACTTGCTAACAAAGACAAGAAAGGAGATGAACTCTGAAGCAGGAAGGCAGTGATCTTCTCTTGTGGCCCGAGCGCTCATCACGTCCCGCTGCGGGGCCCGAGGGAGGCCCTACAAACACTTGTAACATTCCACTGCACTCAGCATCTTACTCCATCGCCATGGCAACAGCAGCTCGTCACAGAGTTAAATGGCCTTGACCTCGGCGTTGCCAGATCTCGTTAAGATGCACGGCGCAGCAGATCAGAGACTGCATGCAGACACGCAGAGACGCGTCTCACCCCGTAAATCCAGCAGAGAGCCCACGTCAGCTCCTGCACACTTATCTGCTCACTGCAGGAAACAACATGTCATTACTGGCCCGCGGGGAGACAGACAGACACACACTCACTTACTGGCCACCAGTGTTTGATGTCTTCTGCAGAAATTCTGTCATTATTTACTCGCACTAAAACTCACTACTGATATCAAGGTAAAAATATTAAAATAAATACATTTTATTTACACAAACACACACACACACACACACACACACACACACACACACACACACAGTGTATAGGTCTTATATAGGTATAATTACTAATAAACCGATAATATATATATATATATATATATATATATATATATACATACACACATATATTATATACACACATAAGTATATGTGTGTGTGTGTGTGTGTGTGTGTGTGTGTGTGTGTGTGTGTGTGTGCGTGTGTGTGTGTGTGTGTATATATGTATATATGAAATAAATATATATGCAAATAAATAACCACTGCTGCTAATATAAAGTTAAATGATAGATAATTAAATATGCACAAATGGGGGGTAATTGCAAGACTATAATGCAAATGTACAAAATGTGCATGTACTAAAATGTATTTGACTTGACAAGCAAACCAAAAAGTTTGTTTAAATTCATATAGTACTGATGTAAGAATATAGAGATGACCTGTCTTTATATTAGAAATTACCTGATTCATCTTCATAAAAATAAATAAATAAACAACCAAACAATCTATATTTGGACCAAATTGTGCCATAATAGCAGCAACGGTTATATCCTTCGCAAACTCAGTGGGGAAAAAAATACATTCATTATATTTAATTAAAATGAATTGGAAAAATACTGCAGAGTTATCTTTTTCTTGACTTAAGACATTAACAGTTTTTATTTTTTCAATGACAACTGGACGTTTTCTTACACAACATCATGTGTTACTGTTTGAAATACTGCAGAGTATATGCTCTGCAGTATTTAGTATTCCTTTCTGAACACAGACAGTTTTCAACTGAATTAGGTGCACATATGTAAAGTATGTGGAAACATGCAATCACTTTAATGCAATCACATACAGCAAGTGAGATCATACAGGTCTGCAGCCAGACTGAAATCAATGCAGAATCATGTCACCGTTCAGCATGAGCTCAATGTCCAAACGCCCTTCAGCTCAGCTCGGCTCAGCACAACAAGCCTTTATATGCAAGCGTTCCTGCATCTTTACAGTTGCTGTGTGTCTGCGTGTAAAGCTCAAGAGCTGAAACACCCGCTGACATGCTGCTGCGCTCAAATCTCTTCACAAACGATGAGCTCAAGACTCTTAATAAACTCTGACCGGATGAACTGCATTTGAAGTGGTTGTATATTGTAGATAAATGCAGATTTTAGCCTTTTTTGCAATGTTGACTGAATTAAGCATCCAAAGTGTCTGCAACCAAAATACTTCATAACAGAGTCACTTATATTGTCATGAAAGAAAACAAAATATAATTTACATATTTAAAAATTAAATAAATATATATATATATATATATATATATATATATATATATATATATATATATATATATATATATATATATATATATATATATATATATATATTGTATATACACTACTGGTCAGAAGTTTGAAATACTAAGATTTTTAAATGTTTTTGAAATAAGTCTCTTCTGCTCACCAAAGCTGCATTTATTTGATTTCAATTTATTTGAAATAGAAATCATTATTTTAACATTATAAATGTTTTTACTGTCACTTTTGATCATTTTAATGCATTCTTGATAAACAAAATTTCTTTTTTCTTTTCTTATTACATTTTCCACTGTTTTCAACACTGATAATAATCAGAGATGTTTGTTGAGCAGCAAATCAGTATATTATTATGATTTCTGAAGATCATGTGACACTGAAGACTGCAGTAATGATGCTGAAAATACAGCTGCGCATCACAGAAATAAATTACACTTTAACAGATATTCACATAAAAACAGCTATTTTAATTTATAATAATATTTCAATTTTTTTCATGTATTTTTGATTCAATAAATGCAGCCTTGCTGAGCAGAAGAGATTCAAAAGAATTAAAGAATCTTAATTATTCCAAACGTTTGACATGTTCAATTGAGTTTACTATATTTTGTCTGATATATATGATGGAGACATGAAAATGTACTTCACAGGAAAGTCTCTGCTGTTTTAACACTGATCCTTTTCCTCCTGATCCTCACAGCGCTGAGGCCAAATGTGTGTCAGTATGTCAGTTTTTCCGCATTGAAAACAGACGTCTCTCTGACCCGCCTGGCTCATGTCAAGAGGCTCTCGCTGAGCCTCAACTTCCCCGAGACTCTCCTAATCTAACGCTCGGCTGACGGCTCACTGACGAACGGCACAAATGACCTAAACTGGAAAAGTGCAAAGGGTGTGAGTGGGAAAAGTCAAAGGTTGTGCAGCATGTGTCAGTCTCCATTCACTCCGAATGATGAAAGCACTGGTGTAACTGGTCTGTCCGACAGCTAAGATACACGTCAAGCGCTCGGACACAAGAGACAACTTATGTTCAAATACAGCTCTAAAGCTTCTGCTTAAATGCTTGAAATGAGCCTTTTGAGTATTATAATCAGAATATTTTAATTTAATGTTGAAAATCTGGGAAAATCTCAAACTGACCTCCACTGGTTTCCATGCAGTTTCCCAAAGACTACAGAGTCATGTAAATATATAAAACCTGTACTGTCACTTGTCAGAAAAAATAAATAAATAAATAAATAAATAAAATATGAGAAAAATATGGAAAAAAAAAAGAAAAGAAAAGAAAAAAAAGTTTATTCTCTTGTTGTACGGGTCAGTTTGACCCAAATATGTTTTTATGTTGAAAATTAGCTGCACAGACACAAAATAAAATAATTTCATTGATTTTTTATTTTTATTTATTTTTTTATTATGACTACTTGTAAATATAAGGTGCAAATAACCACAACTACTTATAAATAATATCTTTTATTTATTTATTATTTATTTTATTATTATTATTTATTGCTTATTTATTACTTTTATTTAAATTACTGTAATTGCTATTTGTTCATGGTATAAATAGCATCTGCATTTTTTTTTTCTGGTTTTCAAACCCTTGTGAGCCTAAAATGGGTCTCTCAGTATTTTCATTTCTGCAGCAGACTACTTGAGACCCTAAATAAATAAATAAATAAATAAAAATAACCAAACTTTTTGACTGTAAAACTCAAATAGTTGAAAAAACAGCAAACTCGCCTCGGATGATTCAGAAGACAAGCCTCAATTTTGAGAAAAATAAAAATCTTAAAGTCTTCAAATACAGTATTTAATAACTTATTCTATGACAAGCTACAATAAAGGTTTTATGATTTTAATCTGACTCTTTTCTGCTTTTCAAAGTGTTGATTTTTGGTGAATTGCATGGAAACCAATATAAGTCACGTTGCACACAATCAGTGCAGCAAATATGCGTGCAGCCTTTTCAAAAACTTTGCATGGGCATTCTTGACTCACAATGAGAAAAACTCAGTTTAACCAGTTATTTAACCAGTATTTCAAGCAGTTTAAAAAAACTGAGAGTGGGTCAAACTGACCCGCAACACAGTAGGAGGAAATTAAATATGATTAAATGTTTATTAATGGACATACAGTGGTGTGAAAAAGTGTTTGCCCCCTTCCTGATTTTTTATTTTTTTACATGTTTGTCACACTTTAATGTTTCATCAAACAAATTTAAATATTAATCAAAGATAACACAAGTAAACACAACATGCAGTTTTTAAATGAAGTTTTTTATTATGAAGGGAAAACAAAATCCAAACCCACATGGCCCTGTGTGAAAAAGTGCTTGCCCCCTAAACCTAATAACTGGTTGTGCCACCCTCAGCAGCAACAACTGCAATCAAGCGTTTGTGATAAAACTGGCAATGAGTCTTTCACATCGCTGTGGAGGAATTCTGGCCCACTCTTCTTTGCAGAATTGTTTTAATTCAGCCACATTGGAGGGTTTTCCAGCATGAATGGACTGTTTAAGGTCATGCTACAGCATTTCAATTGGATTTAAGTCCAGACTTTGATTTGGTCACTCCAAAACCTTCATTTAGTTTTTCTTGAGACATTCAGAGGTGGATTTGCTGCTGTGTTTGGAATCATTGTCCTGCTGCAGAACCCAAGTGCGCTTGAGCTTGAGGTCACAAACTGACGGCAGGACATTCTCCTTCAGGATTTTCTGATAGAGAGCAGAATTCATGGTTCCATCAATTATGGCACGTCATCCAGGTTCTGAAGCTCGGAGCATCACACTACCACCACCATGTTTGACTGCTGGTATGATGTTCTTTTAATGAAATGCTGTGTTGGTTTTGGCCAGATGTAACGGGACACACACCTTCCAAAAGGTTCAACTTTTGTCACATCAGTCCACAGAATATAAAGTCTTGGGGATAATCAAGATATTTTTTGGCAAATGTGAGACGAGCCTTTGTGTTCTTTTTGGTCAGCAGTGGTTTTTGCCTCTGAACTCTCCCATGGATGCTGTTTTTGTCCAGTCTCTTTCTTATTGTTGAATCATGAACACTGACCTTAATTGAGGCGAGTGAGGCCTGCAGTTCTTTAGATGTTGTTCTGGGTTCTTTCATGACCTCCTGGATGAGTCATCTTTGTGCTCTTGGAGTAATTTTGGTAGGCCGGCCACTCCTGAGAAGGTTCACCACTGTTCCAAGTTTTCTCCATTTGTGGATAATGGCTCTGACCGTGGTTCGCTGGAGTCCCAAAGCCTTAGAAATGGCTTTATAACACTTTCCAGACTGATACATGTAAACTATTTTGTTTCTAATCTGTTTATGAATTTCTTAAGATCGCGGAATGATGTGTTGCTCTTTAAACATGCTTCACTTTGTCAGACAGGCTCTATTTAAGTGATTTCTTGATTCAACAGGTCTGGCAGTAATCAGGCCTGGGTGTGTCTAGTGAAATTTAACTCAGCTTTCTAAAATAATGTGGTTAATCACAGTTCTTTCATGATTTAACAGGAGGGGGCAAGAGCTTTTTCACACAGGGCCATGTGGGTTTGGATTTTGTTTTCCTTCATAATAAAAAACTTCATTTAAAAACTGCATGTTGTGTTTACTTGTGTTATCTTTGATTAATATTTAAATTTGTTTGATGATCTGAAACATTAAAGTGTGACAAACAAGCAAAAAAATAAAAAATCAGGAAGGGGGCCAACACTCTTTCACACCACTGTATTGTACATCAGCATCCCAACAATAATGGAAAAAATCAATCTTCAATGGCCATGTATGCATGCAATTCCCACAACCTCTAGTGCAAGAAAAGCTATGTAAAGTATACATAGCTTGAAACAACATACAGCAGCATCAACACCATTAGAACATCTTAAATCCATGAATTCTGTGACAAAACAAGCATTCAGGAGGAGAACCTCTTTAAACCTCTCCAAACCCAGAGAGCATTTGTCTTGGCTTACGAGGGAATCTCCAGAATGACCAGCAAAGCCAAGGGATATGGACTCGTGACTTCAAAGCGCGGCCTAATTTATGACGCCTGAGAAACAGCGGATTGTATTTCTCCAGCTGAAGGAGGAGGTTAGTAACCTCTATCTACACTTATCTACAGGAAAGAAAGTTTGTGCAGCCTGACCTTTCAAAGTGCAGGGCAATAAAGCACTTAAACTCACCGGAAGGGAATCAGTCATCAAATGCTTATACATAGAAGAGACCGGGGCAAGTTGTCACACGAGGAAATCACTTCTATGATCCAAAAATATTTAGACCTAAATTTAAGATTTATGTATTTGATTTAAAATGAAATGTCCATACATTTGGATTAGAGAGTTTTAACAAACAACTAATAAACGTGTATATTTGTCAGTCGTATCTTTAAAATGTAAATAAAC
Source organism: Acrossocheilus fasciatus (assembly GCA_036784905.1). NCBI lineage: Eukaryota > Metazoa > Chordata > Actinopteri > Cypriniformes > Cyprinidae > Acrossocheilus > Acrossocheilus fasciatus. Next base: position 36,575,271 of record CM071946.1, on the reverse strand, counting down.
ATTTTCTAAATGCATGTATTCAAATAGCTAAGAATCAACAAATTTGTTCATCAAGAAAACAATTACATTTATTCCATTATAAAGTATGAGCATGGCAATATTCAGTTAGTTAAAATGTATGAATAAGACAAGCAGATTTATTGATGATAAATGTATAAACCTGGTTATTTTGCATTTAAAACATTCACATCTGACCTGTTACATTAATGCATGACAGACAAATATGCATCACATTATGTTTAAACAGTTTGTTTGTGTTAAAACTGTGCAATCAAAATGCATGGAAATATCATATGCAATTTAAATACATGAATCAGAAATTCAGGCCTAAATATTTTTGAGTGTAGATTTGAACTTAAATTAAATTATTTTTCTTTAAATTAAATGTAATATATATCTATTTTGTATCTCATTTATGCTTTATAATAAATAATAGGCTAATATTTTTATATTATGCTTCATTATTAAGAAAAGTTTTATGAATGTAACGTGAATATAGTGTGACAACATGCCCCAAAAACTTGTCATCATGTGGTAAACAACTCTTTTTTTTTTTTTTTTGGACTCCCGTACTAAAATGCGCCTTTTAGGGGTAAATAATGTACAAAGGTGTACTTTTTGAAAGAGTGCCATCCCAGTGACCGCTTTTGTCCCTTTTTACTGGTTAAAACAGTGTACATGTTCAAACATTTTATTTCTGAGGTCAAGAATGTAAGGTTTATGCTTAAAGAGAAATTGATTTGTGGAGTAAAGCGTGTGACAACTAGCCCCGGTCTGCTCCACATGAATGCACTGTAACCTGTGTGAGACTGACAGAGATAAGAGAGGAAGCTCAGGAGACGATTCCCAAACTGTCACTGTGTTTGCTCACAGGAAAGAGTAAACGGTGGAAAGCTCAACTTCCTTCTTCACAGCGCTGCCAATAAAAACTCAACAGCCTTCAGTGCAAAAGAAGAGCATTACAGCCCAGACACCAAGAGCCGTCTCTACTTCAGCTGTCATGTTCCTCACAAACATAAACCAGATCGTTTAGACTCTAAGTTCTGAATCACACAATTAAATCTGAATAATTTTGGCATTTCAAGTACTGTATTGTCTACCTGCAGTGAACTAACTATAACTTACAACCTCAGGCAGCTTATTGCTTTCATAAATAAACAGTTAAAACTGTATGTTATGGGGTTTCAAATCAAAATATGACTTTCTGTTATGAAACAGGATATCATATATTATATGTCCACTGTAGAGGACACCAGGACTAAAAGCATGTTTATTATGCATTTTGGGAGACAGCAAATGAATAGAGAAAAACTATATATCAATATTCCTATGAAATATTAGATATTATTTTGAAAATCTTGCCAATTATTACTCCCATTATTACACTTCTTTTTTCTTTTTTTTTTCATTACATGTTGCCCACATTCATATGCAAATTAGATATATTGTATATAATGGGAAAACCCGTTTAAGGCCATTTTACACACATAAAGCAAAATGGTATATAAAATCATTCTGTTATATATTTCATAATATTTGATAATCATCTTTATACAAAGTTTGTTTTTGCCTATAGCATAACATATGAATAAAATATAAATAATAAAAAATAAAAATATTTTTTTTTTCAAAATTGTTATTTTTCTATTTTTTCTTATGCTTTAAACAATGTAATGACATGAAAAAATACTAAATTCACAAAACTTTTGTTCTGGGTCTCAGGAGGGTATTACACATTTGTTTAGTTTTTTACTGTTAAGTTATAAAACATCAAGAACAGTGAATATTTTAACAATGAATACCCACCAGTATCAGTCTCTTATTCAAAGCTGTTTTATTAACAAAACCATTGTGGTTTAGAATGCAATTCTCATGAAATATTCTAGGAACAAGGATAATTTCACACACATTTTGCCGTAATGTTTTCATGAACTCAGTCCCAAACCAATTAGCACTATAGTGTCATGATGAGAAATCAAAACAAAAGGGACAGAAAGACAATTAAAAAAAATAAAAAACAAAATAAAAAATGTGTAGAGGCCCAAATGAATCTGCATTCAGAAAACCGACTCACTCCTTCATCATGCAAAATATATCAAGCAAAAGCATAATGATAATTCCCTGCACTGTAAAAACAAACACAGACCGGGGCTAGTTGTCACAGTATCTACATAATAAATATTGTTTTGTGCTTTATGAAGGTTCTACTGCTTACACTTTGCTTAAATCCCAACAATGTGCTGTTTAATGTTACATTCCCATTGTGACAACATTTATTTCCTTTATTTAAGCAGGAAATCACATTGAGATATTGCTATCTCTTCTTCCAGTGAGACCTGGTCAAGACGGCAGCACAAGTTTCATACAAAAGAATCACAGAGACCACAAATTACACAATCACAATTCATAAATAAAATCTGATCATGAAAAACAATTACAGGTATCCTTTAAAACATTGTACAAAATACATTTAAAAGTACTCAATGTTGGAAGTGTATCAAGATTAATTACATTTTGCAATTAATTCCAGGCCCAAGAAGCAGAAGCAGAGAAAGCACATTTACCCTTGGAACTGTTAACTGAATACAAGAACCCGATCTAGTACAACGACTGTTAATATGTAACGTTAACAAATTAGAAATATAAGATTGTAATTTTCCTAAGAGAGCCTTTATGATGAATAAATATGTAACTTTCTCCTTTGATGTAAAGGTAGCCAATCTAAAGATTCATACAGAATACAGTGATGCGTCCGTGACTCTGCACCTGTAATAAAACGTAATGCTGCATGATAAACAGAATCTAATTTTCTAAGTAAAGAAGTTTCTGCATGCATATATAAATGATCACCATAAACAATTATGGATAAAAATGTACTCTCTACCAATTTCTTGCAGGCCTTATAAGGGAAACAGTTTTTGAGACAATAAAAGAAGCCTAATTTTGGTCTAAGCTTTTTTAACAACTTATCAATATGTATATCGAAAGCTAATATTTCATCCATCCAAATACCTAGATATTTATAGGAGCTGACTCTTTCTATAAATGAACCATTCAAGGTTGTAATTGTCAGGTTTGTTACCGTAGTGCGACCACGACTAAAAATCATATACTTTGTCTTATTTGAGTTTAAAACCAAGGTTAACTTTAACAACGAGCACTGCAGAACTTGAAAAGCATCCTGTAATTGCTGTAAAGCTTGTTCTAAAGTAGATGCATACAAATGTATTTTAGCTAAATCTATTCCATGACTTAAATCATTAATATAAATAGAAAATAACGGGGCTAAAACAGATCCTTGAGGAACTCCAGTATTTACGTGAAGAGAAGGTGGGTTATAATTTTCAACAGACACACATTTAGTGCGTTCTGAGAAGTAATTTTTGAACTATTTTAAAGCAGCTTGACTGAGACATATATACTCAAGTCTCTGTAACATTAATTTGTGATCTACTGAATCGAAAGCTTTATACAGATCAATAAATAAAGGGGCACAGGACTTTTTTATTATCTAGAGCGGTTATAATATCATTTGAGACTAACGTAGCTGTAGAAATGCAATGTCCCATTTTGAACCCTGACTGATAATCCTGAAGAATATTATTAGCTGACAAAAATAGTTTTAATTGATCGTTTATCAGTGATTCAAAGACTTTTGCTAAGACCGGCAATTTAGAAATAGGACTAATGATAGTAATAATAATAGTTATTTGGATCAGCAGAATCTCCCCCCTTTAATAATGCAATAACCATTGCTGATTTCCACATTTTTGGTATTTCGTTGGAGGTCGAGGCTTAAATTAAATATAGAGGCTATAGGTTCTGCTACAAGATCAGCTGCCAATCGTAGAAAATAGGGCTCAATTTGATCAATTCCTGGTGACTTCTTTGCATCTAAATTCTCTAGTGTTTTATGAACTTGTGCAGTAGTAATGAGCATAAAATTAAATGAATATGAAGAGCAGTTTTGAACAAACTCAGCAGTTTCCGTAGAAGTGTGTACACCCGAATTAGTAAATTCAGAGATTGAGCCAACTGATGTAAAATTATTATAAAAAAATATCTGCAATAACTTTACTTCAGTGTGATTAATATTTAAATGATTTGGGAAATTAGATACCAGTTTAGGTACTGAAACAGACTTGACTAATTTCCAAAAATCTACAAGATTATTTTGATTTTCATTTATCATAGACAAGTAATAATCACACTTTGTACTTTTAATTAATGTTGTGCACTTATTTCGTAATGCTCTATAAGAAATCCAATCAGTAGGATTATTTGATTTCTTTGCCTTGGCCCATGCAGCATTCCTCTGTTTGATAAAAGTAGAAACGGTGTCATTGAACCATGGATTATCTTTAACACTTATCCTAAATCGTTTAACTGGAGTATGTTTATCACAAATGATGCCCCGGTCTTCTCCACTTTCGGTGTCACGCTGACCTCTGCTGGTCACCAGCAGAACAACACAAACTCACAACTGAAAACAGTGGCTCTAAAGGCCTCATATTTACATCATATCACATCCAGCTGCCGAGTCACAGGTGTTTGTTTACTTACAGTGTTTCCTCGCAGATGATGTTGATTGTCGCGTTATTGATCATCTTGAGGTATTAATTGTCCTCGGATATCGATCATCCTCAGGTATTGATCGTGTTGTGATGATAGTATGTGCTGCTTCTGTATTAAAATACACATCAATTATGTTTGACTACCGGAGAGAATTGTTTTAAAACTAAATAGCATGGTACTGTAGTGAAAACAATACAACCTTACAACTTTTACTTGCACTTATGATAAGATGTTCTCTTTAAGTTTTCCTCTGTCATGGATAGATCGTTTCATCTTGCTGTGTAAATGTGTTTCAGTTCTTCATATTGTTCAGTCTTTTAATATTTGCAAGTGAATCGCACTGACTCTCTCATGACAGTCACAGTTTCAAAGCATGTGATTGGATGCTCTTTACTGATGTCACTCGCTTTTGTGCTCCAGGCTCACATTTCACATAACATTTTCATTTTTTATTTTCATATTTTTCCTTCAGCCATTGTTGTTAAAATAATTTTAATAGTCTTAGTTTTAGGTAATGATAACTGCACTGACTGAATTGCATTAAAAAATTGCATCTCCTCAAGTTAATATCATTTGAACCTTATGTTTTGTTCTACATAAATAACGCACCATCATACTTCATACATGCATTCACTAAAATGAACTGCTACTGTATAAAAGTTTACTAAAGCATTAAAGGTGATTGAACATTTTAATCATGCCGATGTGATAAACTGAGAGCAACATGCAAGTCAAACACTAACTTTTTTGTTAGACTAAATTGAAAGAAAACAAAAAATGTCAAAGATCAGCAGACCAAGAGCGTGTGATCTGAATCACTAAGACCTTCACAAACACATAAATCAATGCTGCTCTTTATGCATTAGGCCAGAATTAACATCAAAATAACAGATGTCTCAAAAAATGATGCCTTCAACCTCAAACATCAACGTCTAAAACTTGGCATTTTTTTATTACAAACATTGTTGGCTCCTTGACTAATTGCCTTCGTTCCTCTTTTGGATCAAAGCAAGCATAAATGCAAATGTATTGATGCAGCTGCAGCTTAATGATTTGTTAAATCAATCAATCTGAGGCAAGAATAAGTAGTTTTCTCAACAGGCTTGTCATGTCTATGATATGAATGTTCAAATGTGCTGCTATAGTCAGTTCTGTTGGTTTTCTGTAATCATGCGTCACAGAACTATGATTTCAGATGCATGAGGGGTTATAAGCAGCGTGTGTCCAGCGGCCCTCAGTCGAGTGGGCTCCGTCTCTTTACGCCCCTCTGTCTGGCATCATCTCAGCCCCCCGTGGCTCCTCGTGTGTGTAGGCTCTCCAGAGGCTTCATTAAAAGCACGTACATGGAGTGCAAAGCTTTCTAGTGTCCCAAACCCCTCCACGGATCTCAAAATATAAATGCAGAGAAACAACAGAATTATTTTTAAGGTCAGAGAGATACGAGAGTTTCTGGCCAATTAAGTTTGTCTTTATATGGTAATTAGCAAGGGTGTAGAATTTAGTAGGGACGCTATGACATTATCCAGCGACTTACTAAATTGTCCCTAGCGATAATTTTGATCTAACAATGAAATATATGTGCATGTGCAACTGTTGTTGTAATTTCGGATGCATCTGAAATAGGTCATACCATTGATATTACCTGACAAGTTAAAGTAAATACACTAGAAAACTGCACACTTTTGAGAAATGCATGAGTGGATTAAGAACATATAAGTGTTTGAAACATTCAGCTGAATGATAAAGTTTATCCTCTTTAACTTTATGTTGTTCTGCTGTTCTGTGTTCATCTGCTTCTCCCATTTGCTCTTTTTACAATGACTATCTCTCTATAGACTAATACAATCAGATACAACAATACTTTCTCAAATATTCATTACAATAAATACTGATAAACTGAACAGTCACTTCAGTAGTATGACAGACTGTATGATTTCAACTGTCAGCAACTGAACTGCAGCTCAAACTATTTCAGATATAGTAAATTAAGCTGCAAACTCCATCATAAAGCACCTAACATGCATGTTGAGCTGCAGCTCGAGTGTTTCACTAGTTAGCAGTATATTTGTGTCGGATATTATATTTGGAATGGAAATATTGATATTTTATTTGTAAATATCATACAGTATGTTTTTCTCTTATTTCAGTTAATGTAATAAAACTAGCGAGCTGAGCCAGTAGTAGTGCTGACAGTGTCGTGTAAACATGACTGAAGATGCGAAAAGACGAACAGACAAAACGATTCATTGAGCGAGTCATTTACGCTGGAGCCGCTCCAATTGATTCAAACGTGTGACTTCCATCATTCAGTTCAAGCGATTCACAAACAAAAACCAGATCAAAAGAGCCATTAATTTTCGAATTTCGACATAATGATTTTAAAAAGCACATATAGTGATGGATGAAATGGAGCTTTTCGAAACTTTCAATCAGTTAAACCATTGGTGTCGCAAAATGATTCACTGTTTCGAAGTGCTCCAATCGGATCGCGTATCTCGAATCATTTGATTCAGATCGGAACTTCGGAGCGGGTTTGTGAATCTTTTGATTCAGATCAGAACTTTGAGCACAGATCGCGATTCATTTGATTCAGATCGGGACTTCGGTGCGGGTTTGTGAATCTTTTGATTCACAATATTATGATATTATTCGCATAACTATAACACACACACACACACACACACACACACACACACACACACACACACACACACACACACACACACACACACACACACACACAAACTTATTGGAATGTAAAAATTGAGAAAAAAAGCTTAAGCTGTGCAGTGCACCCCCAAATCTAATAACGTAATTTAAAATGCATGCAGTTTTCTTTCTGAAATCCAAAGGGTGAGTCTTGTTACTGATTCCTAAAAGAACATTTTGATGGTGGTTTTAGCCACAGAACTATAATATAACACATACTACAGACAATTAAACCAATACATAATTTAGTTTCGGTGCGGGTTTGTGAATCTTTTGATTCAGATCGGGACTTTGAGCGCAGATCGTGAATCATTTGATTCAGATCGGGACTTCGGTGCGGGTTTGTGAATCTTTTGATTCAGATCGGGACTTTGAGCGCAGATCGCGAATCATTTGATTCAGATCGGGACTTCGGTGCAGGTTCATGAATCATTTGATTCAGATCGGGACTTCGGAGCGGTTTTGGATAGTTTCCATGTAGCCTACTCGTTTAGATCAACCTTAAATAAAGAAAAGAGAGGTTTAGAGACAGATTTTTGTTTATGTAGCCTTTGTGAAATGTAGCTAGCAACATAAGTTATATTTTCCCATACGCTGTAAAGCTGAGTCAAGTTAAAATAAAGATGTGTTCTCACGTCTGGAGTTTTTATTGAACCAATCAGATAAGAGTAAATCGAGAGTCAGCAAGAGCCTCATTTGATTGGCTGAAAGAAGAAGGTGCCAAAACTGCAAGCGCAAAGACGCAGAAGTACATAGCGGGATATTTGGCGAACATTTTGCTCTATGCACGCAAGAAGTCATTTAGACAGTTGCAACGATTTTTTTTTTTTTACAAACACATATTGGTTTTACGCAGTCAATCCGTTTTGCAGTTCTTGATAAGGTTGTTTTCACTTGCAAAACACTGGGCACAGGCTTGCAATACTTTTGACTGTATTTGGGCGAAACAACAGCGCCAAAAGTGTAAGCGCGGGAAAATGAAAGTCAGAAGAATACAGATCATATTTATTTTGCCTTAGCATGAAGTTGCAGTTTTACCATACATGGTATACACTTACAAAAAACAGTAAAAGGCTGCAAATCTTTTTTTCTTACGCTTGAAATGCAATTTGCACTTTTACAACTCTTTTCTTGCGAATGCAAAATTAATTTACGCTTGCTATCTTATGTACACTTTCACAAATCTTACCCTGCGCATGCAAATCTTTTTGACGTCATTTTACCTTCATAGAATCTATAATGAAACCTGAATCAACAGGGGGTTTAGCTTTTCAGAGGAGGTGAGAAAAGTGAGCCAGAGATTTTTTTTTTTGTGATTATTATTACTGTTTAACAGGTATATTTTAGTGAACTGACAGACAGCCATGTAGCTCTGTAACAGTAACGTTTATTATAACGTTTAATATTATGAGACTAGCAGCCCTTATGTCTCATATTAACAAACGCAAACTTTTCTTATGTCATTTGGTAAATGCTTTTCATTTGACAAATGTTTGACAATGTTTCCAATAAGTCAAAACAATAGCATAAAACATGGAACCAGCTCAGATAACATCTGTTTTAGATTTGCATGTGTACACCAGTGCAGAGATGAAAAGCAACTAAAATGTTCTTCTGCATGATTTTATTATTATTATTTTTTTTTTAACTGCTAAAGGGCAAAAAGTTAGCTACATAGTGGAGCTGTAAAGCTGTAATAGCTTATAAAAATCTATATATCATTTTTTAACTAATAATAAACTACTCAATCCACTGTTTCCCACATGTTATCAAGATAATATGCGAGGATATAATATATGCGATTCAGTTTTATGTTTCATTCATAACTAAAAATAAAATAAATAAATATATAAAATGAATTTTTCAGCTGAACAAGCTGAACGAGTCACAGTGCTTTCAGAGAAAACATATGGCTGTGTGTTAAGCAGGCTTGTTTGTCTATATTATTGTAACTTAGTTTAAGTTCTGAATAAAGTTTATGAAGAAATTCATGGTGAATCCATAACTTTTGTAACAATTTATGCATAAACTGAGGGTAAATCTAGACTGCAAAAAAAACAAGAAAAAAAAAAAGTTGTTTCAAGTTGCAATGCATTATTATTTTTTTTTTTCAGTTAGTGCTATTCAACATGCTTGTTTGTTTCCAAGACATATGGCATTATTTTTCTTCCATACACCATTAAACTAGGAGAAGAATAGAGTGAACTTTACAGTTACATGCACAATGTGTAGCTATAGGAATAAAACATGTCATATTTTAATTGAAAGGATTATTATTGCCACTTTCCCTAGACACCTGTGTATTTAACTCACAAACATCAGTGTGTATTTAACAAATGTCTTTTTTGCTAGTAATTAATTTAAATTTCTGAAACCTAAAATAAATTTTATGTGGTTGAAAACACTGAATAGCGGCAGACAAAGCATTTGAATTTAGCGGTGAATGTTCTAAATACACCAGAGATCATCCGCATCGAATGGCTAAAATTGACGCGGTTCAGGGGGTTGGAGGGGGTCAAACTGAATCTGAGGTGACACAAATCAGATCCGAGGGGTGCCCCTCGATTGAAATCGCATTCGCATTCGGTTCACGCCGGGCCTAAACTTATGGCTGATTTCAAGCCTGAAATGCGTAACTTCTTTTTCAATAACTAAAACAGTGGAAGACACATTATCTGAAAAGACCTAATCTTAATCTACTTGCTTACACAAGAGTGCTCACAGACTGTAAACTTGAAACTCAAGCATAGAAAAGTCCATCTAATGGTGTTCACCTACTCCACAAAGATGTTTGATATTTACAATTTTACTACTATAGCACAACAAAATATATTGAAATAGAACGATTGAGAAAAAGCTTGCAAAGCATTACAAAGATTGTGCAGTTTACCGCCCCCTAGAGGAAGATATTGCACTTGTTTTGACCAAGTTTGACATTCAGAAGTTTGAATAACTTAGTTAAGAATGCAAAGTTTGATATGTAAACGTCAAGAGGTGTGTCTTGTTACTTGTTCAAAGAACAATATTTACAGCCATCTTTTACTGTCATATGTAATCAGGATGCACAAGTTAACTTTGAATCTGTTAACACATTCATTTTTAAAACATTAAGTATTCCATCTCAACTTCAAAGGGTGTGTCTTGTTACTGGTTCATAGATGGACAATTAAATTTTGGTTTTATTCACAAAACTATAATATAGCACATGATTTTGAAATGTCAACAAATACATCAATCAATGTAAAGTAAATACGCTCTTCTATCTTAACTTCAAAGCGTGTGTCTTGTTACTGGTTCCTAAACAAACATGTAGATGTTGATTTTATTCACAGAACTATACGACAACACGCTATATTAAAATGTGAACAAATACATCAATTAATTTCCAATAAATGTACTTTTCTATCTCAATTTCTAAGGGTGAGTCTTGATACTTGTTCCTAAAAGAATATTTCAGTGTTGATATTATTCGCATAACTATAACACACACACACACACACACACACACACACACACACACACACACACACACAAACTTATCGGAATGTAAAAATTGAGAAAAAGCTTATTAAGCTGTGCAGTACACTCCCAAATCTGTTAATAACGTAATTTAAAATGCATGCAGTTTTCTTTCTGAAATCCAAAGGGTGAGTCTTGTTACTGATCCCTAGAAGAACATTTTGATGGTGGTTTTAGCCACAGAACTGTAATATAACACATACTACAGACAATTAAACCAATACATAATTTAGTTTAAAAATAAATACAATCTTCTACCTCAGTTTCAAAGGTTGTGTCATTTTTCTCAAAGCCTTAATAGAGCAAGTGAGGCAAAGCAAACGCACACCTGTTTTGAAGCTGTTACGGAAAACTGCAGACCTTTAAATGAATTTATCAACAGATTTGAATTTCATTCAATAGCATCTGTCCTGAATTACATATGAGAGTAAAACCTGAATTTAAATGTTCATTTAGGAATCAGAAACAAGACACACCTTTTGAAGTTGAAATAGAAGACTGTAAGCTATTCGTTTGAATTCAGTTTAATAGCATGTATCCTGATTTACAAATGAGAGTAAAACCTGCATAGAAATGCTCTTTTAGGCCCAATTAACAAGACACACCTTTTGAAGTTGAGATGGAAAACTGTATGCATTTTAAATACATTTATTAAAGGTTTAAATGTCCAACTCAGTCAAAACAACTGCGGTATCTTCCTCTAGGGGGCAGTAATACTGGAGACTCTTTCGCAAGCTATTCTTGAACATCAATAAAGTGACTTCTGCATCTCTTTTGACAATGAATACAACGGGAACATGTTTGTCTAGGAATCTCAAAGACGACGCAGCCTTTGGATTTGAGAAAGAAAGCTGCACGCATTTTAAATGAATTTATTAAAAAATTTGAATTTAATTCAATAACATGTATTCTGATTTATGACAGTAAAACTTGCATGACTGTGGTCCTGTGAGGCACGACATTTCGTTCCACTGTATGCCCCCGCATGTAGCGGAATGACAATAAAGCTCAACTTGACTTGACTTTATATCTTTCAAAGACCTTGGTGCACAAATTGCTCTTGTTTTGTTAACTGTACAAAACACTCAGATGGGAAACCATTAATCGTTTTACCCTTTCACATGTACTCTGCAGCTGGTCTAAACGCACCACTGCTAGAGACTTGCTTTGCAACATATCGAGGAGGATTAAAACAAATAAACTGCGATATGTGTTCAGTTCTACCGTCTAATGCTTTTCAGATAAGCCATTTTTTAAAAAAAAAAATTATACTCATCCACTACATTTTTTTTTTTTTTTTGCAGCTGAATATCTGTCTAACATCCAACGTCAACATCATAATCAAAATGCAAGAGGAAGAAAAATATTTTAAATTATTATTTTTTTAAAATTCATTTTCAGTTCATTTGCATGCATTTAGGACACAAATAAAGTACTTTTAACTTTTTTGTAATTATGAAAACACCATACAAAGATTATATTTCTGAAAAAAAAAAAAAAAAATTAGTTGAAACTTATTTACCTTGGAGGCAATTTAAAGGTGAATGGGTAAACATGACGCCCTCGTGCTACAACAGAAAAATCTAAGAAAATTCCAAAATCTAAAGATCAGAATTTTTAAAGTTTATTTCTCAAAACTCTTTTTGCGATATTGATCTAATTCATTAACAGACGTTGAAATAAAATGTTATTCAACATTAACATGGTTGTCCTGATGGATCTTTCAGCATAATAGTAGCTCGGAAAAACCACGAACTTGGCAACACTGGACATAGGGTGAAGTCAAGCCAGCAAACATGGCAGCAAACATGGGTCCAGCAGGGAAACTCTTCAACATCAGTCAGGGAGACCAGAGTATTGAGGAGTACGCCAGGAACTTCTTTGGAGTGGCTCATCGGTCGGCGACAGAGAAGACCTTCCTCATGGTCATCTTCTGGGGAGGCCTGGCCGAGCCCTTCAAGTCCCTGATGCCATACTGGGCCCTCGAGGAATCTCTGGAGGACTACATTAACCTGGCTCTGCATTTGAGCGGCTCACAGTTCCCCTGAGGTGGCGTTGTCCGCCTGCAGATTTCCCTGGTTGGGTGCTCGAGAACGTCTGGAAGCCGTTCCTTAGAGAAGGGGTCCTGTCATGGGTCCGGGCCCTGCGTTTCTCCCTCTTACCACCAGAGGTCGCCATCTCCCATCCTCCCAGACTCCGTTCCCAACGCAACACACCTGTCACTAACTTCTACCCACAGCTGTTTCTTATCATCACGGACTATATATACTCATTTCACTCACCATTCGGTCTGGCTTGTTTAATTGTAGTTGTTTGTAGGTTGGCTGCCAAAGTTGTATCCCTTTCCTGATCCTGTTTTTGTTTCTTTTGTCTGCCTTCTGTTTATTAAATCTTGTTTCACCTGCATTTGGACCCAGACCCTGTTTTTTTTTTTTTCCCACGGTGCCCCTTACCCGTACCGTAACATAACATTTCACAATTTTTAATGTATTTTTGATTCAATAAATGCAGCCTTGCTGAGCAGAACAGATCCAAAAGGATTAAAGAATCTTAATTATTCCAAACGTTTGACATGTTCAATTGAGTTTACTATATTTTGTCTGATATATATATGATGGAGACATGAAAATGTACTTCACAGGAAAGACTGTGCTGTTTTAACACTGATCCTTTTCCTCCTGATCCTCACAGCGCTGAGGCCAAATGTGTGTCAGTATGTCAGTTTTTCCGCATTGAAAACAGACGTCTCTCTGACCCGCCTGGCTCATGTCAAGAGGCTCTCGCTGAGCCTCAACTTCCCCGAGACTCTCCTAATCTAACGCTCGGCTGACGGCTCACTGACGAACGGCACAAATGACCTAAACTGGAAAAGTGCAAAGGGTGTGAGTGGGAAAAGTCAAAGGTTGTGCAGCATGTGTCAGTCTCCATTCACTCTGAATGATGAAAGCACTGGTGTAACTGGTCTGTCCGACAGCTAAGATACACGTCAAGCGCTCGGACACAAGAGACAACTTATGCTCAAATACAGCTCTAAAGCTTCTGCTTAAATGCTTGAAATGAGCCTTTTCAGTATTATAATCAGAATATTTTAATTTAGTGTTGAAAATCTGGGAAAATCTCAAACTGACCTCCACTGGTTTCCATGCAGTTTCCCAAAGACTACAGAGTCATGTAAATACATAAAGCTCCATTGTCACTTGGCAGAAAAAATAAAAATAAATAAAATATGAGAAAAATATGAAAAAAAAAAAAAAGTTGTTTTACGGATCAATTTAGACCAAATATTTTTGTTCAAAATTAGCTGCACAGACACAAAATAAAATAATTTCCTTGATTTAAAAAAAAAAAAAAAAAAAAAAAAAAATATATATATATATATATATATATATATATAAAATAGTGTTTATAATTAATTGTGGTTATTTGCACCTTATATTTACAAGTAATCATTATATATATAATGATTACTTGTAAATATAAGGTGCAAATAACCACAATTAATTATAAATACTATTTTTTTCTATTATTATTATTATTTGTTGCTTATTTATTACTTTTATTTAAATGACTGTAATTGCTATTTGTACATGGTATAAATAGCCTCTGCATTTTTTTATGTCTGGTTTTCAAACTCTTGTGAGGGTAAAATGGGTTTCTCAGTATTTTAATTTAACTCAAGCAGACTACTTGAGATCCTAAATAAATAAATAAACAAATAAATAACCAAAAACAGATGAAGAAACAGCAATATAATATAAGCAGGATAATTCAGAAGACAAGTCTCAATTTTGAGAAAAAATAAAAAAATAAAAAAATAAAAAAATCAAGTCTTAATTAATATTCAACTTCTCATGCATTTAAAAAAAATATATTTGACAAGCTACAATAAAGTTTTTCTGTTTTTTTTTTTTTTTTTTGTTTTTTTTTGTATCTGACACTTTTCAGCTTTTCAAAGGGTTTTCAAAATGGAAACCAATATAAGTCACGTTGCACACAATCAGTTCACCAAATTTCAAGAAAAAATAAACCATTTAACCAGTATTTCAAGCAGTTAAAAAAATTGAGAGTGGGTCAGATTGATCCACAACACAGTAGGAGGAAATTAAATGTGATTAAATGTTTATTAATGGACATATTGTGCATCAGCTACCCAACAATAATGGAAAAATCATTATTCAATGGCCATGTATGCATGCAATTCCCACAACCTCTAGTGCATGAAGAAAGCTATGTAAAGTATAATGTATACCATCTAACACCTCCGTGTGAACAGCAGTGGAATCTGAAACAACATACAGCAGCATCAACACCATTAGAACATCTTAAATCCATGAACTCTGTGACAAAACAAGCATTCAGGAGGAGAACCTCTTTAAACCTCTCCAAACCCAGAGAGCATTTGTCTTGGCTTACGAGGGAATCTCCAGAATGACCAGCAAAGCCAAGGGATATGGACTCGTGACTTCAAAGCGCGGCCTAATTTATGACGCCTGAGAAACAGCGGATTGTATTTCTCCAGCTGAAGGAGGAGGTTAGTAACCTCTATCTACACTTATCTACAGGAAAGAAAGTTTGTGCAGCCTGACCTTTCAAAGTGCAGGGCAATAAAGCACTTAAACTCACCGGAAGGGAATCAGTCATCAAATGCTTATACATAGAAGAGACCGGGGCAAGTTGTCACACGAGGAAATCACTTCTATGATCCAAAAATATTTAGACCTAAATTTAAGATTTATATATTTTAATTAAAATGAAATGTCCATACATTTGGATTAGAGAGTTTTAACAAACAACCAATAAAATATTTGTCAGTTGCATCTAAATAAAATGGGTCAGATTTATTTACAATTTATTTAAATAAACATTTTCTAAATGCATGGCCTAAATATTTTTGAGTGTAGATTTGAACTTAAATTAAATTAGGTTATTTCTTCTTAAATTATTATTATTTTTTAATTTATTAATTTTTATTTTTGTATCTCACTTATATTTCATTGTTCTTTAATATTTTTCATAAATGTCATGGTTGGAGAAAAGTCATCACATACTTAAATAATAGGCTAATATTTTTTATATTATGCTTCATTATTAAGAAAAGTTTTATGAATGTAATGTGAATATAGTGTGACAACATGCCCCAAAAACTTGTCATCATGTGGTAAACAACTTTTACTAAACCCCCGTACTAAAATGCACCTTTTAGGGATAAATAATGTACAAAGGTGTACCTTTTGAAAGAGTACCATCCCAGAGACAAGTTAAAAACAACTGGTTAAAAACAGTGTACATGTTCAAACATTTTATTTCTGAGGTCAAGAATGTAAGGTTTATGCTTAAAGAGAAATTGATTTGTGGAGTAAAGCGTGTGACAACTAGCCCCGGTCTGCTCCACATGAATGCACTGTAACCTGTGTGAGACTGACAGAGATAAGAGAGGAAGCTCAGGAGACGATTCCCAAACTGTCACTGTGTTTGCTCACAGGAAAGAGTAAACGGTGGAAAGCTCAACTTCCTTCTTCACAGCGCTGCCAATGAAAACTCAACAGCCTTCAGTGCAAAAGAAGAGCATTACAGCCCAGACACCAAGAGCCGTCTCTACTTCAGCTGTCATGTTCCTCACATTCATAACAGATCACTTTGACTCTAAATTCTTACTAAATGAGTTAAAATTCAATTTCAATCATTTTGCCATTTCAAGTACTGTATTGTCAGTGTTGGGAGATTTACTCTGGAAATGTAATAGGTTACAGATTAAGTTACTCTGTTTAAAATATAATAAGTAGTGTAACTATTTCAATACTTTTTTTAAAAGTAATGTAAGCGATTGCATTTAATTACTTTTTGATTACTTTTCTTAATTTCTAACAAATGTTTTCAACTGTTATTCATTTTTAAACATTTAAAGCTTCAAAAACATTTAAAGCTTCAGACTTCTCAAAAACCTTCAAAACTTGAATTAAGATGATACAAATTTAATTTTGAAGGGCAACCAACACAGAATCAGACATTAGCACCTCTATTTACTTCTATTTACTTCGTTCTGAAGTTAAATTCAGATTTTAAATCATATAGTTTAATAGCTATGATATTGTTTTGACTGTACTGTAAACACTGACATCTAACAATGCCTTGTATAAAGCATATATGTATAAAGCATATACATAAACCCAAATAGGAAATAAAACATTGTATTTGAATTGCATATGATATTTCCATGCATTTCGATTGCATATTTTTAACGTAAACTGATAAATGTAATGTGATGCATATACTTGTCAGTCATGCATAAATGGGTCAGATTTCTGTAATAGTACTAATGTACTAAAAGCATGTTGTAAATGCATGTAACTACTCCCCCAATACTGTCTATAGTCTACCTGCAATGAAATAACTACTCACAGCCTCAGGCAGCTTATTGCTTTCATAAATAAACAGAATCAGAATCAGAAAGAGCTTTAATGCCAATTATGCTTGCACATACAAGGAATTTGTTTTAGTGACATAAGCTTCCAGTACACAGAGACAACAACACAGAGTCAATAAAAATAAGATGAGAATAAAAAAATACACATATGTAAATATAAATAAACAAAATTGAAAAATAAACATATTGTATGTTCTATAGATGATAGAATGGAATAGAATGGAATGAGATGCAGGGATGTGCTAGGATGGTGGTGGTAACAAATACATTTTTATTGCATAATGTGGGGAACATTTAACTGTTCATAAGGTAGATTGCCTGGGGGAAGAAACTGTTCTTGTGCCTCGCTGTCCTGGTGTTTCGGGCTCTGTAGCATTAGCCAGATTGCAAAAGTTCAAAAAGGGGAATACTTGGATGTGAGGGATCCAGAGTGATTTTCTGAGCCCTTTTCCTCACTCTGGATGTATACAGCTGCTCAACCTCCTGTCTGTAAGCAGACTCATCACCATCCTGGATGAGACCGATGACTGTAGTGTCGTCTGCGAACTTCAGGAGCTTGACAGAGGGGTCTTTAGGGGTGCAGTCGTTGGTGTAACGGGGAGAAGAGCAGTGGGGAGAGGACAGAGCCCTGAGGGGCACCGGTGCTGATGGTGCGGGGTGCTGGATGAGAATTTCCCCAGCCTCACTAGCTGCTGCCTGTCTGTCAGAAAGCTGGTGATCCACTGACAGACAGAGCTAGGGACAGACAGCTGGGTTAGTTTGGTCTGGAATAGTGTAGGGATGATGGTGTTGAAGGCCGAACTGAAGTCCACAAACAGGATCCTCACATAAGTCCCTGATTTGTCCAGATGCTGCAGGATGAAGTGCAGTCCCATGTTGAGTGCATCATCCACAGACCTGTTTGTTCGTTAAGCAAACTGCAGGGGGTCCAGTAAGGGTCCAGTGATGTCCTTCAGATAAGCCAGAACCAGTTTTTCTAATGACCTCATGACGACAGACGCTAGAGTCACAGGTCTGTCGTCGTTAAGTCCTGTTATCTTGGGTTTCTTTGGGACGGGGATGATGGTGGAGTGTTTGAAGCAGGAAGGGACTTCACACAAGTCCAGAAATCTATTGAAGATCTGTGAAAAGATTTCTTTCAGACAGGCTGGTGTCACACCGTCTGGGCCTAGTGCCTTTCTTCTCGTTCTTCCTGAAGACCTGGCGCACATCTTCTTCACTGATCTGCAGTACAGGAGTGGGGGAGAGGGGGGTTGCTGGAGGTGTTAACGGCTGTGTAGAGAGATGGTCAGGACGTGTGTGGGGGGTTTCAAATCTACAATAAAACTCATTCAGGTCATCAGCAAGTTGTTGATTCACCTCAGTGCTGGGGGACCGTGTCCTGTAGTTTCTGACAATAATTTGGCTTTCCTTCTAAATGTTCAAGAAATCTTGTGTGAGCAAATTAGATGTTTAACCAACATTTCATAGTACTACACTTCTTTTTCTTTCTTTTGTTACTGTTATAAAGTTATAAAACATCAAGAAAAGTGAATATGTTAACAATAAAAACCCACCAGTATCAGAAGCTTCATTTAAAAGTGCTTCATTAACAAAAGCATTGTGGTTTAGAATGCAATTAGCATGCAGTATTCTGGGAACAAAGATGATTTCACACACATTGTGCCTAATGTTTTGCTGAACAAGCAACTCCCAAACCAATTAGCACTAGTGTCATGATGAGAAATCAAAACAAAGGGACAGGAAGGCAATTAAAAATATGCCCAAATGACTCTGCATTCAGAAAACCGAATCACTCCATCATACAAAATATATCAAGCAAAAGTATAATGATAATTCCCACAGCTTGCACTGTAAAACAATTGCAGATTAGGGCTAGTTGTCACATGGCTTATATCTCAGTAATTTTGAGGTTTGTTTAATCTGTATAGTCTTTGCTGAAAAGACAACAAGATCCTGTTTAATGTTACATTCCCATTGTGACAACATGCCCCGGTCTCTTCCACACTTCCAGTGTCACACTGACCTCTGCTGGTCACCAACAGAACAACACAAACTCAAAGACCACAACTAGTGAATCTAAAGGCTCATATTCATATAAAGTCACATCCAGATTAGGTGTTTGTTTACTTACAGTGTTTCCTCTCAGATGATTATTGCTCATCAGGTGATATCGCCAGTTATTGATCGTCTTGAGGTATTAATTGTTGTCCGATATTGATCGTGTTGTGATGATAGGCTAGCATGTGCTGGTTTTGTCTCTCAATCTCAATCTCTCAATTATGTTAGATTACGGGAGAGAGTTGTTTTAAAATTAAATATAATTGCAATGAATAGCATATTATAAACTGAAAAAAGTGACATCTAAACCAACAGCAAGCCGCTAATATTGATGTTTGGCGTCCTCAGATAACTGCACCCGCTGACGCCATCATCACGAGACGCCTCCGATCTGCGCGGGAACACGTAGCGCCATATTTATTTTTTTGACAGGAATGAAAACGAGGCTGTGAAGGACTGAAGTACAGCACATTTAAAAGGATTGTACTACTATTTAACAACATTGTTAGCGCATTTTCATCTGTGTTAAATTCAATATGGCAACCAACCTGACTTCTATTGGCTCTTGTTGAACTTGAAATGAGTGTGAATGATTGGATTCTAAATAGTATACTGAATTAAGTGTTATCGTGGCATTATATACTTGCCACGGTGCACACAGCAGGGAGGAACGAGGAGACGAGGATAACTCAAATAACAGTCTTTAATGAAGCCAAACAAGGCAAGGTTGACACAGACAGGAACACCGGGGAATAACAAGTAGACCAGACGAAAACTAACTGAACAGGCAGGAACTAAATACACATGATAATTACAGATAATAACACACACCTGAACTGAATAACAGACAATCACACTCAACAAGGACAGGAAGCAAACCGAATAAGGAAACAAGAGGCGGGAACACATGACACACACACGACAGAGTCCTGACAATACTACACTCTTAAAAATAAAGGTGCTTCACGATGCCACAGAATGGTCTAAATGGTCACATAAAGAGCCTTTAACATCTGAAGAACCTCTCTGTTTCACAAAAGGTTCTTTGTGGAGAAAGAAGGTTCTTCAGATTATAAAAAAGGTAAGAAAGAGATGGTTCTTTGAGGAACCAAAAATGGTTCTTCTATGGCATCGCTTGAAAAACCTTTTGAAGCACCTTTATTTTTAAGAGTGTACACTCTCAGAAATAAAGGTATAAAAGCTGTCACTGGGGCGGTAACTTTTCAAAAGGTACACTTTTGTACCTATTAGGTTCAAATATGTACACTTTAAGTACTAATATGTACCTTTTAAGTACCAAAATGGACCCTTTAGGTACAAACATGTACATTTTGAAAAGGTACCGCCCCAGTGACAGCTTTTGTACCTTTATTTCTACTGTTATAGTTGTATTCATGTTTTGTTTTTATATATTCAATTTTAATTTTAATTTTAGTTTTGTTATTTGGTTTAGTATTTTGTCATTTGCCATATTTCTAAGCCTACATAGTTTACATTTTTATTTCAGTTTTTAGTTTTATTTCAGTTTCAATTTTATACTTCTTATTTCACATAACATTTTTGCATTATAGCTAAAATTGGTTTTATTGCAGTTAAGAAAATTTGAATAGTCTTAGTTTAAAGTAGGCCTGATGATAACCACGATGCCTGAATTGTATTAAAAAGTTTTGCATTTTCAAGTGTTCCTCCTCAACTTAATATCATTAGAACCATATGTTTTGTTCTACATAAATAACGCACCATCATACCTCAAACGAGCGTTCACTAAAATGAACTGCTACTGTATATACGGACGGTAATAAGTTGTCTGATTTCTCAAACACAAAATGACATTATCTTTGTAGTTTACTGAAGCATTAGAGAAGATACTGTCAAATACTGACTTTTTGTTAACTGAAAGAAAACAGAAAATGTCAAAGATTAGCAGACCAAGAACGCATGATCTGCATCACTAAGACCTTCACAAACACACAAATCAATGCTGCTCTGTATGCATTAGGCGATAATTAACATCAAAATAACAGATGTCTCAAAAAAATGACGCCTTTCATTGTTATTTCAGCGTCAAATGTCAACGTCTAAACCTGCCATTGTGCATTACAAACATTGTTGGATTCTTGACATATTGCCTTTGTTCCTCTTTTGGATAAAAGCATGCATGAATGCAAATGTATTGATGCAGCTGCAGCTTAATGATTATTAAATCAATCAATCTGAGGGCAGGAGAAGCAGTTTTCTCAACAGGCTCAATAGATTTGAATGTGCTTCTACAGTCAGAATGACCCAATTCTGTTGGTTCTCTGTATTCCTGCGTCACAGAACTATGAGTTCAGATGCATGAGGGGTTATAAAGGCTGAATGTGGCATAAAGCAGCGTGTGTCCAGCGGCCCTCAGACGAGTGGGCTCCGTCTCTTTACGCCCCTCTGTCTGGCATCATCCCGGCCCCCCATAGCTCCTCACATTTGTAGGCTCTCCAGAGGCTTCATTAAAAGCACGTACATGGAGTGCAAAGCTTTCTAGTGTCCCGAACCCTCCACAAATCTCAAAATATAAATGCAGAGAAATAACCGAGTTATGTTCATGGTCAGAGAGATATGAGAGTTCCTGGGCAATTAGGTTTGTCTTTATATGGTAATTAGTGAAGTACACTCCAAAAACGTCTGAGAGCACAATGGAGATATGGGATTTTGTATGCTTTAGAAATAAAGAACGAAATAATGACTGGGTTTTGAAAAATGTGATATATTTAAAAAGTTGTTAAAAAATGAAGAAACTTTCACACTGTGCTGTTTATAGTCGAAACTTCTTCCATTCTTTGGCTTAAAGTTAAAGTTTTTGACTATTAAAGTTTATGTTTTCACTTTAATTTTAGTTAAAGTTATTATCAGTTATTTTGTATATTTTTGTTATTTTTCATAAAATGTCTAGAATTTATACATTTTTATTTATTATTTTTAGTTTAATTATTTTAGTACTTTAAATGAAGATGAGAAATGTTGCCTTCGTCACTAGTTATAAAGCAATGTTTTTTTATATATCTTACTTTATTTCAGTTTTATTTCAACTAATATTTTTTTTTTCTTTTATGGTTTTAATTTCAGTTTTAGTTAATAATAATCTGTTTTCCTGTTCATGAGACGCACCAAATACTGAGACATTCTCATATTCGTTTGTAATTTAAATCAATATGCACCAGAGACAGTGATTAATATGACACAGACAATATAGAAAAATGAAAGATTTTGTAAAACAGCTGACATCATAACCTGTCAAAGCGACACTTGTGAACGTGGCTTTATTTGTGTCAAAGTTGTATTATTTGTTTCATTTAATTTTAGCTGATGTTATTTCATTATTTGCATGTAGTATGTTTTCCCCTGTTGTCTGTGAATAGAATGGCGACACATTTTTTTTAGATTGTGAACAGTTTAGATTGACTGATTTTAGCAATAATGTTGTAGCTTCACAATACAGCTTAGTGGAAAATACAGCAGCTGCATGTCAGTCATTCTCAGGGGAAAAGCAAAGAAAAAAGGCATTAAAAAGAGGATAGAATAGAAAACACAAGTGGACAAATGGAAGTTTGACCTCCAACAGAGCAGTGCTTTCAATGTAAACATGTTGTCGTCATTTCAGGTGAATCAGGTCAGTGGTTTTCAGTGACTGTAACGGCCAAACGGCCCTAACAAAGCATGAGTGAAATTAAGAGCGACGGTCTTTATTTTACAAGAAATAAACATAGTATGTTGTTACATAAATCCCTGAAGATAAGTTTAGATGAAGTTAAGGAACAGTTCACCCATAAATTTAAATGTGCTGCATATGTGCTCCCCCTCAGTTCATCCAAGATCAGGATGAGTTTGTTTCTTCGTCAGATTTGTAGAAATGTGTCACTGCAATGGATGCTCTGCAGTGAATGGGTGCCATCAGTATGAGAGTCCAAACAGGACATTTTTAACTAAAACACGAGTCGATAATCCATAATAACGCTTCCTTCAGTGAAAGAGTGCATCTGCTGTTGTGTCTCACATCAAAATCCAGCCACATATTAGTTTAGAGCTGTTTTGTCTTGTAAACGCTGCTTGATCTGCAGATTTCTCTCCTGATTCACACCTGAACACTTTTTCACTGGAGGAAGCATTATTATGGATTATGGACTCATATATTAATGCTGGATTTGTTTCAGCTTTCGTCTTCTCCAGATGTTATCTGATGGACTGGAGTGGTGTGTATTACTGTGATGTTTTTATCATCTGTTTGGACTCTCATTCTGACGGCACCCATTCACTGCAGAGCATCCATTGCTGAGACACTGATGCAGCGACACATTTCTACAAACGTGATGAAGACAAACTCATCCTAATCTTGTACATATATCTGAGATAACCCTGATAAGATGCACTGTTCACTTCTTTTTCTCACTGAATACATGATGCAAGTAAATCTCTCGATCACATTTAGTGCTTAAGTTCTACAGCAAACACAAGCGCTTATAGGACTATGAAGTTAATTTGCAAGCTAATAAGGGATGCATTGCAGAGTCCCTGTATCATCATGAAGCCGAATGGATTTTTGGCTTCCAGCTAACAAAAACAGGACAGAAGCAGCCTACTGATAAATGAATGCAGGACCTGTTCTTTCAACACTTCTTATAGATTAAACCAGAAGCAGGCCAGAGAGGAACCTGACCAAGCTTTACACAAACATTAATTTGGATGAAAAAGTGCATGAAATGTTTCAGAACATGAAAGGAGCGCTCTCATTTTTAAAGTGTGAGGGGACATTAATTTGATTGAATGCCATTGCGGACTAATTGAGGTTATGCAATCTGCTCATGCTGCAAGATAATCAAGAAACAACAATTACATGTCGTGATACAGCAGTCTCAGACTCTTCACTGTGTGTGATCATAAACCCCAATTAGCTGGTATTAACAGCTTGTCAGACTGTCAATGTCATAATATCAATGTTGATATCATGCAAAAAATGATAGGAAAAAGTATTCAATATTGCACACTGCAAAACAATAATGTTCTTCCTCAGTATTTCTGTCTTATTGCCAAAATATTCTTCTACATTTACTATAGAAGCAAAATGACTAAAGGTATTAAATCTTGTTTTTTGAAATATTGATCAAAATTATTATTATTATTATTTATTTATTTATTTTTTGCTTAAAGCAAGAAAAAATATCTGCCAGTAGGGTCAGAAATATAATCTTCTTTTCTGTTTGAATTACATTATTTGTCTAATCCCTTTGGTGGATTATTAGTATTAGTATTATTTGTCTTGTTTTAACCTTATGCTGTGCTAAAAAAAAAACGTTTTGCCTAATTTAGTGTTTCCAGTCAAAAATGCTTGTAAAGCCAGTCAAAAAAGTGCTTGTAAATATTGTTATGCAATATTATCACCAACTATTGGATTCGATCTTTTTGTCAACTTGTTTTCTTTCAATTAGCACAGGTTTTGTGTTTCTTTTTGGAGCTGATTGATCGCAGGCCTCATTGATCTGAGCACGTGCACCTCAGTTTTTGAGTGAAAAACAAAGCATTATTTGTGGATAATTTTGGAAACGTTCAGTCAGAAACTGAGGTCAATGAGGCCTACAATCGATGGTGGGAAAAAAATCCCACAAAAGTACAAAAACTGTAAAATTAAAAATAGGGGAAGTTGTTCTACCCTGTGTGAGCAAACTCAGTACAGAAAGTTTTAGTCCGATGCAATAACATTACCTCACATTTTCTATGAAAATAAAATCCTCTCCAGGTCAAAATGACCCGAACACAACATCAACTCAATTCATTTTGATGCAAGTTTCAGAAAACCTGAGCCCTTTAATACAAACAATGAGAAAGAAGAATCACTTGTTCATGGCGCACAATTAAAATTTGCCGCATAACGATGTAAGGATTCATTAGCATGGGCAGCCGTGCTTTAAATTGAAAATTTATCCTCCCAAGTCATTATTAAAAAGACACTTCTGCTGAGAGAGACATTGGGTAATATTTGCCCATGAATATTTAAAAGGAGAGGTATTATTTGTAATAACGTGTCAGACTGTAATACAATGCAAGAGTCCATTATGATCCTCCTGAGAGCAATTAAACAGGAATTGGTTAAAGATTTCATGACCGCTGCTCAGATCCACAGTGACGAATGATCTGAACATCTTTGAGTCTAATTAACATGCCTATAGTGAGACGTGAAGGGAAAATAGTAATTAGAGACAAACTGTATGTGTGTGTGTGTGTGTTTGTATCTGTATGTACAGTATATGATTCACATCCCAACTCACACACAAACACATGTCGGGTTCCATGCATTTAGTAATATTTATAAGTTGTTTTTCTCATGGGGACCAAAAATGTCCCCAAAAGGTAAAAAATGTCAAGTTTTATCATGTTTGTGGGAACATTTGGTCTGATGGATCAAAGAAAGCGAATAGAAACAATGCTGAATACAAATAATAAAATACAGTTAACCTTAATAACAGTCATGCACAGAAAAAAAAAATTGAGGTCAAATGTCATGCATCCAATTAAATTCTGCAATATTTGTTTACATTTATGCATGTAGCAGATCCTTTTATCCAAAGTGACTTACAAAAGAGAAACAAAAGCATTCCATTAAGGAGCCAACCATTTTTGATCATAAATACAGTAAAATAGTGAAATATTACAAATGTAAAACAGCTGTTTTCTATGTGAATATGTGTTAAACTGTAATGTATTTCTGTGATGCGCAGCTGTATTTTCAGCATCATTACTCCAGTCTTCAGTGTCACATGATCTTCAGAAATCATAATAATATGCTGATTTGCTGCTCAACAAACATTTCTGATTATTATCAATGTTGAAAACAGTTGTGCTGCACAATATTTTTGTGGAAACCGTGCTACGTTTTATTTTTCAGAATTCACAGATGAATAGAAAGTTCAAAAGAACAGCATTTATTTGAAATAAAAATATTTTTGTAACATTATAAATGCCTTTACTGACACTTTTTCTCAATTTAATGTATCCTTAGATTTTTTTCCACATTTTTACTGTTCATTCTCTTTCTGCTCTTTTGTCCTGATAAAGCGGATGTCAGCAGGGGGAGATGTGGCTCTTCCAGCATGCTGTAGTTTTACCGCAGTAGGATTTTTCTACATGATCACCTCCAATAAACATGCAAACGCAACCACATCAGGAGACTGACTGACTGATTGATTGATGGATGGACAGATGATGGGGAAACTGACACATCCACACACTGAACACTAATGAAAGCACTCTCCTCTGAAGGAGAAACACATCTGCTGAGTGTGTTGAACATCACCTCATCTCAACGGCCTTGAAATGCACATCGCTTGTATTTATTCCTACACTGAAGTCACTTGCCTCTTCAGTTTTGTGTTGAGAAGATGAAGTTAGAAAGTCAGGTATTGCCTGTGGAATAATATCTAATGTTTTAAATGCTATTTTTAAAAACACTATAGGTCTGTACAGTGGACACTATTCAGTACTGCATACTGCACAGTGAATGCTGCATAGTATTTTATTTAATAGATGAAGCAGTACACATTATGCAATGATAATTATATCAAACAGGAAGTGTGTTATTATTTCCTATCACTGAAATAAATGAAGAACACTGCCTTGTTCTGTAGTTATGTAATTTGATTGTGGAACTTAAACTTGCAGAAAAACCCTATAGTTTGCCCCTTTCTTTCTTTCTTTCTTTCTTTCTTTCTTTCTTTCTTTCTTTCTTTCTTTGTAGTTCTGTATTTTATTTTATTTTATTTATTATTTAATTTTATTACATTATGTTACCTTATGTTTCATATTCTTTATTTTCTTTGACTTGTTTTATGATAATTGTCTGTTGTCTGGCTATGAAATTTCCAATACTGTATCAGGCCAATTATGTTCTTGCATTAAAAAGTTAAATGCATACATAAATACATCAAACAGTAGGATGCATTGTTGTCACATGACCTAAATACACACATGAACGCAGTGTGTTTGCTGTGTCTGACCCGACTTTTACATTTAGCTTTACTTTCTTTCTCTCAGTTTATGGATACTCTTCAGATGATCTTATTGTAAGTGATGTAGTGTATCTGTGTAAGTCATCAGTGAGCTTTGACACTGTGTGCTATGTGTATCTCTCTCTATCTATCTATCTATCTATCTATCTATCTATCTATCTATCTATCTATCTATCTATCTATCTATCTATCTATCTATCTATCTATCTATCATCTATCTATCTATCTATCTATCTATCTATCTATCTATCTATCTATCTATCTATCTATCTATCTATCTATCTAAGGTCTTTCTGTCTGTCTGTCTGTCTATCTATCTATCTATCTATCTATCTATCTATCTATCTATCTATCTATCTATCTATCTATCTATCTATCTATCTATCTATCTATCTAAGGTCTTTCTGTCTGTCTGTCTGTCTGTCTGTCTATCTATCTATCTATCTATCTATCTATCTATCTATCTATCTATCTATCTATCTATCTATCTATATATATATATATATATATATATATATATATATATATATATATATATATCTGTCTGTCTGTATATTTGACTTTTATCCACTAAATGAGCTCATT
This sequence comes from Acrossocheilus fasciatus, assembly GCA_036784905.1. Classification (NCBI taxonomy): domain Eukaryota; kingdom Metazoa; phylum Chordata; class Actinopteri; order Cypriniformes; family Cyprinidae; genus Acrossocheilus; species Acrossocheilus fasciatus. The sequence goes on along the minus strand of CM071946.1, from coordinate 36,547,365 downwards.
TCAAATTTGATACCTGCTACGGGTCTCAAAAAAAGTTGGCACGGGGGCAACAAAGGGCTGAAAAAGCAAGACATTTTTAAAAGATTCAGCTGGGAAAACATCTGGCAACTAATTAAGTTAATTGACATCAGGTCTGTAACATAAAAGAGAGAGGCAGAGTCTCTCAGAAGTAAAGATGGGCAGAGGCTATCCACACTGTGAAAGAGTGCGTAAAAAGATTGTGGAATACTTTATATACATTCCTCAATGTCAAATTACAAAGGCTTTGTAAATCTCATCATCTACAGTGCATAACATCGTCAAAAGTTTCAGAGAAACTGGAGAAATCTCTGTGTGTAAGGGACAAGGCCGAAGACCTTTGTTGGATGTCCGTGGTCTTCGGGCCCTCAGATGACACTGCATCACTCATCGGCATGATTCTGTCATTGACATTACTAAATGGGCCCAGGAATACTTCCAGAAACCACTGTCGGTAAACACAATCCGCCGTGCCATCTGCAGATGCCAACTAAAGCTCTATCATGCAAAAAGGAAGCCATATGTGAACATGGTCCAGAAGCGCCGACGTATTCTGCGGGCCAAGGCTCATTTAAAATGGACTGTTTCAAAGTGGAAAAGTGTTCTATGGTCAGACGAGTCCAAATTTGACATTCTTCTTGGAAAAGCCAGCATCTCTGATGGTATGGAGGTGCATAACTGCATAGGGTATGGGCAGCTTGCATGTTTTGGAAGGCACTATGAATGCTGACAGGTATATAAAGTCTGTCTGTCTGTCTATCTATCTGTCTCTATGTATGTCTGTCTATTTGTCTGTCTATCTATCTAACATCTGTCTGTCTGTTTGTCTATCTATCTGTCTATCTATCTATCTATCTATCTATCTATCTATCTATCTATCTATCTATCTATCTATCTATCTATCTATCTATCTATCTATCTATCTATCTATCTATCTATCTATCTATCTATCTATCTATCTATCTATCTATCTATCTGTCTGTCTGTCTGTCTGTCTCATCTAATAAATTTTAAACTTCCAGACAAGAGAATAAGCTTCTCTTCACAAATGTTCTGTCTCTAATTAATGTTTAAATTATTTCTGCATCTTGATTTCATCTACGAACTACACACTTTCAGATTATCAGAAGCTTTTAAAGAAATTAAAAGTGTTAAAAACTGAGAATCTCCACAGAAATCTCATGGTCACAGGCCCGTTACTGAGATTATAATATCAAACATCAAACCTGCGAAGAAAACACTGGACTGCTGATTTAGACCTCCAGACACAGACTATGTGGTTTCATCATATTTCTCCTGACAGTTTATTAACCTCACAGCAGATCTCTTGATACTCTATATGGCCAAACGTATGTGGAGACCCCTTCAGATTTTGCAATTTCAGCACTGAGTCCTTTAAGACATACAGAGATCTTCATAGGAGTGCATTTGCAGTAAATTCGATTGGATAAACCCAGCTGCATTATGCTGTATCTTTACATATCCCTCTTTTTTGGTTAAAAGAACCTGTCTGGAGGAGTTACAAATCTATTCTGTCCTTGCTCATGTGTTTCTGAGGAATTATTCTCATTTATTAGTTATTGTCTCTGACTGTAAGCATGTTTCGTCATCTGCATCTCTATCGTGACACAGTTATCAGTTCATGAGTCTAATTCATCTGTCACAGCCCAGCAGGCATGAAAGACCGAATCAAAGCCTTTGTTCTGTATGACTATCTATCTATCTATCTATCTATCTATCTATCTATCTATCTATCTATCTATCTATCTATCTATCTATCTATCTATCTATCTATCTATCTATCTATCTATCTATCTATCTATCTATCTATCTATCTATCTATCCTCATGAACATCCCTGACGATCCTGAGGGCTGTTCACTAGTCCAACATTTATGAACATGTTTTATTAATCACAGCCAAGATTTAGCAATTCCCTTTAGTTTCTCTGATTTCAGTCTGAAATTAATCAGCATATTTAACATTAATTAGGTGTTTCTGGGCATGTTAATATATCTGAAATATTCCTAAAACCAGCCATTAAAGATTACTTTTAAAAAGCCTGAAGTTTTGTGAGCCGATAATGGAAAATATGAAGCTATAATTCATGCACATGCACACAGTACTAATACAGTACTAATACTGTTCTGTTCCAAACGGCAAAAAAAATATATATTTTTTTTTTTTTCAGGCCAAAATATATTTTAAATATATGCTAAATATATCTACATTTCTAATTGTACAATTTAGCCTACATGCAGGATTAATATATACTGTGTCTCTGTGTGTTTGTGTGTGTGTGTGTGTGTGTGTGTGTGTGTGTGTGTGTGTGTGTGTGTGTGTGTGTGTGTGTGTGTGTGTGTGTGTGTGTGTGTGTGTGTGTGTGTGTGTGTACTGTACATATTTAATGGAATAAAAATTTAACAGGAGAAAATTATTGGTCATCCACTCTTTTACATTTTTAACACACTCTGCTAGCTTAGATAATTTAGAAGTTTCATCTGGTCTTGTTGAAATATATAGTTGAGTATAATCAGCATAACAATAGAAACTGTTCCCGTATTTTCTAATAATATTACCAAGGGGCAACATCATCTATACTGAAAATAGCAGAGGGCCAAAGACAGATCCTTGAGGCACTCCATACATTCCTGGTGTTAACTGAGATGATTCCCCTTTTAAATAAACAAAGTGACAATGATCAAACAGGTAGATTCTAAACCATCTTAATGTCTGCCCTTGAATATTGTGTACCTGTATTGTATAGTTTTGAAATTGATCTATAGTGTTGAACACAGCACTAAGATAGCAATGAGATGCAGCCTTGGTCTGACGCAAGAAGCAAGTCATTTGCAATTTTAACAAATGCAGTTAAAATTTGGAAGATAACGCAGAGCAGAGTTAATAATATCAGTAATACGCTGCATGCACGATACAAGGTCGTGGTCAGTAACATCATCACTTTGAGGTACAATATCTATATTAGTAAGATAAATTCCGCGCGATATGCAAGTGCTAACACATCATTTGTATTATCAACATGAATGTTAACGTCTCAGACAATTAGCGCTTTATCGATATTAACCAAGAGGTCTGAGAGGAAATCTGCAAATTATTTTAGGAAATCTGCATAAGGCCCTGCATATGGCCAAAAAAGAAAAAAGAAAAAGCATATTGGTTGAAAACATATTTCAGTAAATATATTTGAAATAATATTTTGAAACATATAGTAAATATATTTTTTGGCCTTTTTTGTATATAATGAAATATATTTAAAAATATGTTTTAAATAATAATAATAATGTAATATTGCTTATTAATATTGCTTCATATTGCTTAACTTGAATATACAGCAAACACAAAGTTATAATTTGGGTAGAGATATAAACACACAGGCAGTTTAACTTGCTATTTTTGATTCTGTTTAATCTCTTGTTCCAGACAGTTTCATCTTCTGTAGCAGAAATGCAGAAAAGACAACATGTACTTGAGTAATGAATTGTGGTCTGTATCTGTATATGATTGGGGTAGAGAAACCAATCATCAATCTCAAATAGACCTGATTCACGAATGACCCCGTCTGAACTCGGGTTTAGTCTGTGAGCGCTGCATGATTCAGTCTCATGAGACAAACATATGAAGCTGTGAGCGATTCTGCTCATCTGCAGCAAAGGCATTAGGAAATAAATTACAGTTAAGACGCACTCAGATACGCCAACTAACCTCTATTACCCTGATTTGCATGTTTCCCCGTTGGGAAGAATGACGACGTAAATCATTCAGGTGTCGTCTCACTCATAATTAGATCACGCGCTGCTGCTCGATGAAAAGCACAAAGACAGACACTGAAAAATGAGCCAGAAATCCATGAGATAAAGACAAGTGAAAGGGCAGCTTCTGCAACAAGCAACTGACAAAACGTCCTGTCGCTCATCATCATGTGACATAAATCACATTTACATTCAGAGACTCAGACCCGCCACTTTACCAGCAGTAACTGGAATATTCTTAACACTTCACAACATCTGAACTGAACTGATCTGAATAATGACACTGCTGTCTTCTGTAGAGCTGCTCTGTAGCTGGAAATAAACTTGTTTCATAACTGATAAAAATTTACACCATCAACATTGTTATTTTCCTGTTTATGAAGCTGCTTAAACAATCTGTATTTGTGACCCTGGAGCACAAAACCAGTCATAAGGGGCGATTTTTTTTTTCAAATTGAGATGTATACATAATCTGAAAGCTGAATAAATTTCCATTGATGTAGGGTTTGTTAGAATAGGACAATATTTGGCTGAGAAACAACTATTTGGAAATCTGGATTCTGAAGGTGAAAAAAAATCTAAATATTGAGAAAATCACCTTTAAGTTCTTAGCAATGCATATTACTAATCAAAAATTAAGTTTTGATTTATTTATGGTAGGAAATTTACAAAATATATTCATGGAACATGATCTTTACTTAATATCCTAATGACTTTTGGCATAAAATAAAAATTTAGCATTTTCACCCATACAGTGTATCGTTGGCTATTGTTACAAATATATCCGTGCTACTTATGACTGTTTTTGTGCTCCAGGGTCACATTTTATAAAACGCTATAAAAATAAATGTTTTGACTTGACAAATCCACCATTTCCTTTGATTAAATAAATAAATAAATACTTGAAAAAATAAAATAAAAATACATAACATCACTCAGTACCAGTCCCCAGAGCAAAAAAAAAAAACATATTTACAAACATATATTAATTTTAAAAACATTTTATTCAGTTTCACATCTGGGTCTCTACTTTTTTTTGAGAGCAATTGTCAATTTTTGATGTCAATTATTGATGTCAATTATTATTCTGAAAGTAGGTTTGTTGTGAAAGTAGCTGTTTTGTCATATATTTATATATGTATATATATATATATATCATTTTGTCAAATACACATTATCTGTCTGGCAATGCTCTTTTAATGCATTATTTTTGTAATTGACATATTACAGTACATTTTGTGTTGTATTACAAATTAACTTTTTTTTTTTTGCCAATTTTTGCCATTTCTCAAGAATCGGTACTTTGCTTGTTTTATTGTGCACAGGTTTACACACTTATGTATTTCTACCAATTATCCACTCATCTGGAACATTAATAACAGATGTGCAGGAAACACAAATTAGCCTGCAACAATTATGACGTGGATGGTGAAATATTAAGACAAATGGAAATAACATCCCATCATATAATTCCAGAAAACATCTCAGTGAGAAGATTTCATTAAAATAAAGTGCTTGTGCCCTGAGCGTTAGAGACGGATGGCTCGATGTGTGACGCAAGTAAAACACATGAAAATGACCCTATTTCAGGCACGACTGCTGCGGTGGAGGCCGTGCGGCTCAGAAACGCAGACTCTCACTAACACACAGTGATTTCTGCTTCATCAAACACTCTGATTGTCATATTAGAAGAACAACTGTGATCTTGGTTAAATGTTTTACTTTAAACAGCCCATAATATGAAGAATATAATTCCTTGTTATGGAATCAAATGCATGGCACATATGTTTGCAAAACAATAAAGGAAAATAAAGTATTGAGAAAAAAAAAAGTTTTGCAAATAAACAAAAAGGGCAAATTATTATAATAGAGCAAATATAAATAATTAACTGCAAAAACCAATGACTAGTTTAAAAGGAGCTTATAGGAACTTTGATTCTTTTTCCTTTATTTTTAGAGATGAGAGGTAGCTGCTGCTCAGGGAATGTTCTGCACATTTGAATTGATTGGTTATTGATCTCTTGTGCTCTTTGAACATTAACTTAACAGTGACACAGCTCAGAAAGAAAGAAAGATGAAAGAGGCTGTTACAGACAAAACAGAGAGCAACAGTGTTGCAGTGGGGGTCTGACCGGTTGTTATGGCTTTGTTAGAATGTTGCAATGGTGTTCTAAGTGGTTGCTAGGGCATTCTGACTGGTTGCTATGGCTTTGCTTGAATGTTGCAAGGATGTTCTGACTTCTAAACAGACGAGTGAAGTCAGATGTGATGTTAAATGCATCAGCTCAGCCATCAATAATGAATTGCTCTATTAATGCAGAAACACAAACACATTCTTTGAGCTGTTAGCTGAAGCGTCTGCTGTAGGTTTAGTATCAGCGTGAGACGCTGGTCTCTTGTTCATGTCATCTGTAATCTCTGACAGCACAGAGAAGAAGGAGACTGAAGAGCAGACTGAAGATCAGTTGTTCTCAAACAGATCCATGTTCAAGCATTTTAACGAGACTTTAATATGTGCCAACGAGATGAAGAGAACTGAGAACATGAATAGATGAGCGAACACATGATTGAAACAAACGAGTGAATGACTGATTTAATTATTAAAGATTTTTTTATTTATTTAAAACACTACTGTTCAAAAGTTCAGAGGATTTTGTTGTTGTTGTTGTTGTAAAAAAATAACACTTTTTTTCGTCAAGGATGCATTCAGTTGATCAAAAGCGCCAGTAAAGACATTTCTGTTTCAAATAAATGCTGTTCTGTTGAACTTTCTATTCATCTGTGAATCCGGAAAAATAAAATGCATCACAGTTTCAACAAAAATATTGTGCAGCACAACTGTTTTCAACATTGATAATAATCAGAAATGTTTGTTGAGCAGTAAATCAGTATATTATTATGATTTCTGAAGATCATGTGACACTGAAGACTGCAGTAATGATGCTGAAAATACAGATTTGAACACAGAAATAAATTACAGTTTAACACATATTCACATAGAAAACAGCTAGTTTACATTGTAATAATATTTCATATTTTTACTGTATTTTCTATCAAATAAATGCAGCCTTGGTGAGCAGAAGAGTCTTAAAAACAACAACGGTGTTTGAACGGTGTATGTCTTTATAACTGAATCACTGTAGCTGTAACTTATTAAAGCCTATATTACAGTAACAATGCAATAATAAAGTCAGATCAAATCTCTCTAATTCTGTTCATCCCTCTGATTATGAATTTGCATAACTTTGACAGGAATCAGATGGGATCAGCGCTCATAAATCTGCTGTTGGATAAAGGCGGTTTCTTCAGTTTCCTCAGATTTCAGCGAGCAGAAGCTTCTCAGATCACCCTGCTCCATATGGGAAAATGTCAAGGATATTTCCAGCAAAGACAGAGTCATTTCTCAGACTAAATGACTCTGGCAGGTATTTGAATGAGAAGAACAACACTCTGTTCAGAGGTCAGTCAGCCGCTCGCACCTCTCTGAATGTTAATGCCGCGAGACTGTAATGAAACGTGTGGGATCTGGATTTATTCTGTTATCAAATGTTTTTCCTAACAGGGCCTCGAGGCTCAACAGGCCTGACGGTGACGCTGTGTTTTTCTGTCCGCTGCAGTGATTCACATGCGAACGCATCGATCTGTTGGTTTAATTCCTCTGAATGAGTTCAATAGTTCTGCAGAAAACAGCTGAAGTGGAGGAGTGTTTTCCTCACAGACAGTTACACTCCCAAAATAGGAGCGCTGGACATTCAGACGCTCTCGGCTCTGGTGTGTGTCGGTGAGATGAGAGTTAGAGGTTAGAAAACAACCACATCTACCTCTGTCTGCTTCTCTAACACTCTCTCTCTCACACACACACACACACACACACCTGCACACACCCACAAACTCACACACCCACACCCACACACACACGTTCGTTTTTGTGAAAAGTGGGGACTCTCCATAGGCGTAATGGTTTTTATACTGTACAAACTATATGTGTTATTGTCCTACACCAACCCTACACCTAAACCTACCCCTTACAGGACACTTTCTGCTATTTCAGATTCTCAATACACTCCATTCTGAGTGATTTATAAGCGTTTTGAAAAGTGGGGACATGGAGTAATGTCCTGAAAAGTCACCTTCTCCTTGTAATACCTGTCATACCCTTGTTATTATACAAATTTATCATTTGTCTTCATTTGTCACAAAAACACACACACAAACACGCACACGCGCACACACACACACACACACACACACACTCTCACACACTCACACGCACACACACACACACACACACACACACACACACACACACACACACACACACACACACACACACACTCACACTCACTAACAGCACAGCAGCGGATGCGTGTTAATTATAGAAGCCCTCGTCTGTGGTTTTAGTGTTCACTAATGAGTGTTGATCTGCTGAGGGCTCGAGAGGGATGATGCAGAGACCCACGTCGCATCTACAGCAGAACAAACAGCTGTCAGGTGTGAAAGTCCAGACCGGAGAACCTGAACTCAATCTGGAAGCAAAACTACTCATTTCTGTTCAAGCACCTCATGAAACATGATGCAGAACATCTGTTAAATATGAAATATAACTGTTATCCAAAAATTGACATTTCACTATTTTACACATTAAAAATGTGAAATGTTTTTACAATTCAATACAGCTGTTTTCTATGTGAATATCTGCTAAAATGTCATTTATTTCTGTGATGCGCAGCTGTATTTTCAGCATCATTACTGCAGTCTTCAGTGTCACATGATCTTCAGAAATCAGAATAATATACTGATTTACTGCTCGAGAAACATTTCTGATTATTATCAATGTTGAAAACAGTTGTGCTGCACAATATTTTTTGTGGAAACAGTGATACATTTTATTTTTCAGGATTCACAGATGAATAGAAATTTGAAATATATATATATATTTGTATAAATGCACTTTTGATCAATTGAATGCATCCTTGATGAATAAAAGTATAATTGTTGTTATTTTTGTAAATAAATCCTTCTAAACACAAACTGTTGAATTGTAATTTATCAGCACCTCTGTTTTCAACATTGATAATAATCAGAAATGTTTGTTGAGCAGTAAATCAGTATATTAGAATGATTTCTGAAGATCATGTGACTCTGAAGACTGCAGTAATGATGCTGAAAATACAGCTGCACATCACAGAAATAAATTACAGCTTAACACATATTCACATAGAAAACAGCTGTTTTGAATTGTAATAATATTTCACAATTTTTACATTATTTTTGATCAAATAATTACAGAGACTTTATATTAAACTATATATTAATGTGCTCTGCCAATAAAATGATTTTTCAGCATCATCAGTTCCTCATATTTGAATGTTTATTTGGTATCATAACATGCAAATGAATGTCTAAAGAAGTGACTCACACAGTTTGGACCCCCGCTGGTGCGGGGACGAGATAATGGCGTCTGGATGACAGATGAGCGGCGTCTGACAGAACTCTGACACATAATCAATGACAAAGTGCTGATTGCTTGTGTTCAGGAATCACAGCGAGGAGACGCGCTGCATGATGCATTACACCTCACAAACACCTTCACAGGAGACAAAAATCATGAAGAATTTAAAGGAACAGCTCAGCCAAAAATGCACTTCTGTCATTATTCCTTAATGCTCTTAATATTTTTAACCCTTTTCCATTCATCAACAGTTCATATAATGACCACGACTGTCAAGCTAATGTGAATTACAAGTGAATTATTCCTTTAAGTCAAGGTTTTCAATCTTTTAGATGCCACGGACCCCCAAATACAATCATCTTCATGTGAGACCCCATTCTAAAATTTACAGTTTTTTTCAATTGCTAACAAGCGTTTACCAATACTTAAAGTACTTTTTGTAAACTCTTAACACAGCAACACACCTACATCACACAATTAGCCAATTAGTTCATTTTCTGGCCAAAACCACATTTTGTTAAATAAATAAAAACTCTACATTTCAAAATACTGAATACCTTTTTCTTCATATACTAATCAAAACACAGCAAACCCGATTCAAAATCAAGTCATTTGGTCAAAACATTGGCTGGTTTTCTATCCAACAGGAACGTACAGTCAATCATAGTGCATAGAACAAAAACAAAACAAAAATATACAAAAACAGCATTACGTGTGATGTCTCAGTTCTACCTAATAGACAATATAATATAAAAATCCATCGTTTTTGTAATTTAGCCTTCAGTTTACCTTCATCTGAAAACCGTTTTACATTTTTAACATTGTATTCATTCTTGGCAAAATACTATCTAAAAATGAATGAGTCATTACTTTATAGAATATACAATAGAACAAATAGGGTCCGCTATGCAGAAATTCAATGGGAACCTTGAACCTTCCGGTGGGTGAGTGTTGGATGTGGATGGAAGCCGATGCAGGGATCAACACAAAATCCAGCACACATGGCCTTGGGTTACTATGCAAGCTTGTTTCCATCACAGAGTAAAAAAAAGTAAAAACAGTAATTGTGACCTTTTTATCTCACAATTCAGACTTCTATATTGGAATTGTGAGTTTACATCTTGCAATTCAGACTTTATCATAATTGTGAGATACTGTAAATTCACAATTGCATGAAAAAAGTCAGAATTCTGAGATAAAGTCACAATTACCTTTTATATTCCATGGCAGAAATAAGCTTTCATAGGTTCCACATGTGTAAGGGGGATAAAATACAAACAAACATAAAAAAATGCACAGTCTAACACACATTCTCACTCGTCTCCCCTGCCTCTCCTCCCTTTATCTGATCCAAATACTCCTCTCCCTCTCCCAGGCATTATTTTTTATCTTTCTGATTCTTTGTGTTGTTCTGCATCCACAAAACCAAATCAAAGAGGTCTTTTTACTCTGTGTTGTTGATGTAATGGAAAAAGCTTCAACACCTGATTATTCCTCCAAATGAGACTGGAATCAGCTATTTCTAAATATTGCAGTGATCTGTTACTTAAAAGTGCTTATCAGTTGTTACAATATTTTATATAGAGAGATTTTTTTCAATACTTTTGAGCTGCTGTTGTAGCAGAAGTAGAAGCTTTATACTATATTTAAGGTTTGGGACATTAGGTCTTCATTTCTGTCATGCTGTGTTTAAGCATTTGTAAATATGACTAAAAAGATCCATGATTTTGGTTTTGGGTGAGCTTGTATGAAAAGAAAATGTAAGCATTTTAGAAACATGGTAATTGACTGCATATTGTGTGAAAACAACACAAATTGTGCTAATGGTATGGTCACAACAGACGGATGTTGTGCTAATTGTGTTTAGAGTTTTGAAAATGTGACTACAGATTGGACAAAAGGATGTTAGCAATTGAAAAAAAAATGTAAAAGGCAGATATAAATTTTAATCTATAAACATGCAATTACTGTGTAAAAATTAATATTTAAATATGCATAAAATAATTACTTGTAAAATGTAGTTTCTATTACATGATATCATTAATTTTTTTTCTGCTCATTCTAATGTTGTACTGTTTAATGTATTATTTAAATCAAAATTTATTTTGCGTTATTAACTTTTATTTTAGTAATTTAATTTTAATCAACATTTTTTTCAATTAATTATTAATGTTATTTGTTTATTTATTCATTTGTATTTATTTGAGTAATTTATTTAAATCAAATGTTTTTATTTATTTATTGTTATTTATTTAAATAAAATTTTATTTATTTTTAATTTATATTTATTTTAGCATTTTTAATCAAATGTTTTTGTTTATTTATTCATTTATCAATGCATTTATTTAATTAACACATTTTCATTTTAGTAATTTATTTATTTTACTCAAACATTTTTTTATTTATTCAGCTATCAATGTATTTATCTATTTAATTCAAATTGTATTTATTTCAGTATTTATTTGTTTAAGTTATCAATGCATTTATTTAAATGTAATTTATTTATTTATAATGTGCATTTTATTACATTTTTTTTATTTTTTTTTTTGCAACTTATACACTAGATCTTCACTTTTCACACAATTTCCGAAAGCTAACAGAAACAGCAGAAGCACACACCAAATCTACAAAACCAGACACTAATTCTCAGCCTTTGACTCAATTTTCAATTTCATAAAACACTTTTTGCAAAACACAACACACAGTTCTCTATGCAACACACAAAAATCTAACAGGAATTAATATTATGGCAAAGGTGTTTGCAAATGTTTGTTTTTGAAATGTGTTTGTGATGTTTTGAATGCAATGCTTCATTTTGCAAGAGATGCGAGGCATTTTGCAATTCGTGTGCAATTCTTGGATTTGTGTGTAACGTTTTGGAAAAAAGAGGCAAAGTATTGAAAGCTGTTGAAAAAAACCCTGTAGTTCATGAGTTTTTAATTAGCATTCGTTGATTCATTGATTCATTAATTCCTCTGTTTCCCCACAAACATTTCCATGGACCCCCATGTTTTATTGTTTATTGAAGAGTTCATCAGGAGACCAAACCTCACTGAATGTTAGACAACATCTCTCCTGATGGCTGAACTTAATCTGTGGTGGATTATGGGTATCAAGAGCTTGTGTGGACAATGATGTATTGAGTTGAGGACAAACACAAGAGTGAATCTTCGCACACAGCTTCCAGCATCCAAACTCTGCTGTGTCATCTTCTCTCAAGGTCCAAATACTTTGTTAGGCTCTTCACAGAAAACAAATTAAATTGCTTTTGCCAGAGTCCACAGAAAATGTTCATACATATTTCATCAGGGATGCCCTAATCATGACCAGAATGAGAAAAACTGCATCTGGCAAAACAAGAAGAGCAGCAAGATTGCTCATGCTAATGACTCAAACACTGATGCTTTCAATGCATCCCAACTGTCCAAACACGCAGAAAGACATTCGCAAGGTCATTATCAAAATTTCAAATGTAATTTGTCTTACAAATTAATGACTTTGATTCTCTAAGAAAACGAGGAAAGAAAATTCACTATAAACACTGAAATGCTCAACATTTGTACTACAAATCACCTTTACGCAAGGGTGTAGAATTTAGTAGACATTAGGATCATGTCGCTATCCAGCCACTAGTAAACTGTCCCTAGCAATCATTTTGATCAAACAATGAAATATATGTGTATGTAAACGCTGTTGTTGTAATTGTGGCCTCTTCTGAAATAGTTCATACCATTGATATTCCCTGAGAAGTTAAAGAAATACGCTAAAGAACTGTTCACTTTCAAGGATGATCATTCAATACATGTGCGGAGAAAGAACATATAAGAGCCGGAGTGTTTGAAACAGTTCAGCTGAATGATAAAGTTTATTCTCTTTAACTTTATGTTGTTCTGCTGTTTTGTGTTCATCTGCTTCTCCCATTTGCTCTTTTTAAACCATTGTGTTGCAAAACAATCCAGCTGTTTTCGAAGCGCTCCTAACGGATCGTGTATTGTGAATCATTTGATTCAGATCGGGACTTCAGTGCGAGTTTGTGAATCATTTGATTCAGATTGGGGCTTCTGAGCTGGTTCGAGAATCATTTGATTCAGATCCGGATTTCAGTGCGGGTTTGTGAATCATTTGATTCAGATCGGGACTTCAGTGTGAGTTTGTGAATCATTTGATTCAGATTGGGGCTTCTGAGCTGGTTCGAGAATCATTTGATTCAGATCCGGATTTCAGTGTGGGTTTGTGAATCATTTGATTCAGATCGGGACTTTGATGCAGGTTCGTGAATAATTTGATTCAGATTCGGACATCAGTGCGGGTTTGTGAATCAATTGATTCAGATTGGGGCTTCTGAGCTGGTTCGAGAATCATTTGATTCAGATCCAGACTTCAGTGTGGGTTTGTGAATCATTTGATTCAGATTTGGGCTTCTGAGCTGGTTCAAGAATCATTTGATTCAGATCCGGACTTCAGTGCAGGTTTGTGAATCATTTGATTCAGATTGGGGCTTCTGAGCTGGTTTGAGAATCATTTGATTCAGATCCGGACTTCAGTGCGGGTTTGTGAATCATTTGATTCAGATCGGGACTTTGATGCAGGTTCGTGAATCATTTGATTCAGATCAGGACTTTGATGCAGGTTCGTGAATCATTTGATTCAGATTGGGGCTTCTGAGCTGGTTTGAGAATCATTTGATTCAGATCCGGATTTCAGTGCGGGTTTGTGAATCATTTGATTCAGATCGCGACTTTGATGCAGGTTCGTGAATCATTTGATTCAGATCAGGATTTTGATGCAGGTTCGTGAATCATTTGATTCAGATTGGGGCTTCTGAGCTGGTTTGAGAATCATTTGATTCAGATCCGGATTTCAGTGCGGGTTTGTGAATCATTTGATTCAGATCGGGACTTTGATGCAGGTTCGTGAATCATTTGATTCAGATCAGGACTTTGATGCAGGTTTGTGAATCATTTGATTCAGATTGGGGCTTCTGAGCTGGTTTGAGAATCATTTGATTCAGATCCAGACTTCAGTGCGGGTTTGTGAATCATTTGATTCAGATCAGGACTTTGATGCAGGTTCGTGAATCATTTGATTCAGATTGGGGCTTCTGAGCTGGTTTGAGGATCATTTGATTCAGATCGGGACTTTGATGCAGGTTTGTGAATCATTTGATTCAGATCCGGACTTCAGTGCAGGTTTGTGAATCATTTGATTCAGATTGGGGCTTTGATGCTGATTCGTGGATCATTTGATTCAGATCAGGACTTCGGAGCCAGTTTGTGAATTATTTTATTAAGATCGGGACTTTGGAGCAGGTTTGTGAATCATTTGATTCATATCGGGAAAGAAAGAAAGAAAAAGAAAGAAAGAAAGAACTTTATTTTTAAATAAATTCCTTAAGAAAATCAACAGTGGTTTCATTATATTATAAGAGTAGCATTAGTAGTGTAGTATAATCATCTGTCATATATACACACACATAATAGACACATACAGTATACATACATAATAAACAAAAAAATAAAGTTTTCCATAAAATTTGATACGTGAATGTATGTATTTTCTTGAACTATATGAAGAGAAAAATACATTTTTAAATGATTTTAAAAATAAATATTTATATTATAAAAGTGTATACTCCAAAATATACAAAAACATGCCAAAAAGATATTCACAGAAAATATATTTGCATTAATATATTTTGAAACCTATTTTAGAAACTATACATTTTTGGTAATTTGTTTGTATATTTTAAAATGGATTTTAAAATAGATTTATTTTGCTGTATGGGACACTATTAATAGCTAGTAAAGGCTAGTAATGGCTGGCAGTAATAAGCCGCGTGTGTCCATGACCCTCACAGGAGCTGCAGCTGCTGTAAATTGGCCAGAAGGGAAACGGACGGTCACTATTTTAAAACCTGCTCTGAGTTCAGCGTCCCACATTAAAAGTCTTGCTTTGCTGTATTCTGAGGCTTATATAATGCTAGACAAAAACAGAAACATTCTCTGCATTTGCTTTTTCTAAGAAAAGTGCAGTAGTCCCTGATTCAGACAGAAACTCAGGCTCGGATCTTTGTCCTGAGAACATCATATAGTCTGATTTAGAACAGAAAATGCTGATATTTATGTTCTATAGCAGGAATACTCAAAGTCAGGCCTGTCACGAGGTTATCACCAACTGTTTTATTTTAATATTCGAGAAGCAAAGTATTCATGCAGTGTCATTAACAAAGTGACTGCAGTAGTGTTTGTACTGGAAAACAGGACACAAATTCTGAGAAAGTTTTTTTTTTTTTTAAAGCAAAACCAAGTGAAATAAAAAAATAAAGTCTAGAAATATGCGCAATTGTTGACTTTTAAATATCTAAATATTCTTAAATGCATTTACTTGAGAAGAAAAATCACTATTGTTTTCTGAAAAATGCATCAAAATAAAGTGATGCTTAAAACAAGAGAAAAGAATTTAAGAAAAATAAATGTAATTCAACTAATTATTTTTTTCTGACACCAAAACAAGACAGAAATAGTGAGGAAGATATTATTTTATTTTATTTTTTTTGCAGTGTAGCGACGGATCACTTGCCACATGATTTCTGCTGAATGCAGTGACTGCATTTATTTTTGACTGTGAAGCATAAAGTGTTGCATGTGAAGTCAGCATAGTTGAGAAGTCAACACACTGGATTTATGACTGTGTTTATGAATTCGTTTAAGCTCACAAATGAGCAGCACTCGTTGTTCTGATGAATGAGATGAAAACATGACCTGGTCAAACACTGAGATCAGAGATCAGATCAACTTCTGTCACAAACAACAAACCAATCAGCATCTTGTGGAATATATTGTAGAGACTTAATTTCCTGTAAAGCTGCTTTGCAGTGATTTGTATCGTAAAAAGTGCTATAGAAATAAACTTGAATTGAATTGAAGTGATTGAACTGAGTTGAATAATTTGATTAAAAAGGATGGATGTTTTAGAGAAACACAAACCAGCTAACATCAGAAAACATCACACAATTCATCAGATCTATTGATGATACTCACTGATGTTTGAGCTCCAATCATGATGTCACTTCCTGTTGGATGATGCCATTCAGGAAATTACTTTTAGTAGTTGTAGGGTTTTTTTTTTTTTTTTTTTTTTTTTTAAAAAGACTATCAGGAAGGAAAGTGATATTGAGGACACATGAAAAACCCTTTAATACGTATTAAAACATGTTTTGTTTGAGACATTTTGGTTAGAGAATGAAAACCATGAAGAAACAGATTTTATTGTAGATGTTAGTAAAATCAAATCATTAGGCTATTTGGATGAATGAATGAATAAATACAAATAATATATGTTAATTAAAATAAAATAAAATAAACTTAAAACTCAAAACTGAACATTTAGATGTAAAATTCACCCCATGTCCTCTTTATTATGATTTTGTAATAAAAGAAACTAACTATGAATTACTACTTTTACTTCTTAGTTCTTGTGAGTTTAATATTTATTTATTTTTTCCCATTTACATTAACATATTAACATTTAAACTAATTGAATAGCATTAAGAAAAAAAAAAAAAGAAAAAGAAAAAAAGAGGAAAATGTACTGGTAATTCTCAGCTAGGACATTATTTTACAGACATTTCCATTAACCCTAAAACACAATGCAATGAAGTGCAAAATTCAAAGTACAGGTCAAATACCTGTAAATAATCGATGCAGAAATTCCTTTATATTATAGTACATTGTGCCCTATTTTTTTTTTTTTTTTTTTTTTTTAACAGTGCAGTACTGAATCACATGCTGGAACCTCCATATATACTGTACATTCACCCGCTATGTTTTCATGCTCCAATTACAACCCCTCCGAGGTGTTTATGTGTCTGTGGTCCATGAGTGACCACAGATGGTTGTGGTGCCACAGACTGAGCGAGCGCAGTTACTGCTCATGTCATTGGAGAAGCTGCAGCTCCACCATCTGTCTCTCAGATGACAGTCAGAGTCTCTACAGCAGAGCATGTGATGGATCAACACTTACCTGCTTTCTCCACTGCCAACGCAACGCATTTCAGCTTCTTAGACTTTTAACTCAAAAACAGTCAATGAACACAATCTGCTTACACTCTGTCACTGTTGCACAAATCCATTATTAAGATGTTTTTAACTAGCCAATGGCTCAGCAATGGATGCTCTGCAGTGAATGGGTGCCGCCAGAATGAGAGTCCAAACAGCTGATAAAAACATCACAATAAAATTATGAAATATAAAAACAAGTAAGTGAGCAAATGAGTAAAATCTAAGTTTATTTAATTTTAGAAAAAGCAGCAAAAAGTCTCTTACATATACAGTATCCATCAATAAGCCTTTCAATGAGGCAAAACCAAATAATATTCATACAGCGTAAAGTATGAGGAAAGATTTAAAGAAGCAACATGATTCAGAGCAAGACTGAAACATGTAAATGTCCATCAGTACCCTGTTAGGCAAACAACTGATTAATATATATTGACAAATGATAATTCATTATTACAGCGCTGTGGATCCGTTGTGAAGCTTCTGTTACAGGAAAAGTAACAAATAATGTCTGAGTACATCATTTAATGCTTAAAAAAATAAACTGAAAAAAGCAGACCACAAATGAGCAAAAATAAACAATGAAAAAATAAATATTCAAAAATATTTATCAGGATTTATAAATCATTATGCAAATGGACCATACTTACAGGAACTGAGCTATAGTTAGAGAAACATTATTATATAGAAATAAGAAACAGTATTCAAACTTCCTGTTTACAGATTACAATCACAGGAAGTTAAACTTTCAGCTCAACTCATATTTCTGGAAAACAACAAAACCATTGTAATATTGATGTATTTAATTTATAGGTGGCCTGACATGTCAACTGACTCAGCCAATGACATGATTTTGTGGGTGGGACTATCTGTGTCACTGACCAATGGGAGAGTGTGTTCAGAAATCCAGTACTTTTGCTGTTCCATTAATGAGGTTTGAAGCAGAAGGAAACTATATATGGATTTAATATTCAAGGTTTTTATCATTGTTTTTTTTTTTTTTCATGTTATGCAATAACTGATTGAAATGAGGACTAGACAATCCACCATCACATAAATTATGTTTTGAAAAGGTCAAACATGGAGGGATGAAGATGGCAAGTGTACATTCAGAACCGTACACGAGCTAATGCAAAAAGTCCTGAAAAGACTGTTTTATTGAAAGCAATACTACAAGCTGCAGATGATCTTTTTACAATTTATTCTATATGCTATATACACTAAAATAACACTATTCAGGCTGAGAGAAAGATTACTGTCAGATAAAGGCCATCACCACACTGATACCACACTGCTCTTAAAGGTGCTGCAAGCAATAATTTTAACAGAATAATACATATATATATAATCTCACTACAACTTGACAGATATCTGTGAAACATTATTAGACTGCAAAAAAAAAAAAAAAAAAAAAAAAAAAAAACAGAAAAGAGTTTAGCCAATCAGAAACACTCTACCTGTCAATCATATCTTTGGAGGGTGGGGTTTAAAGGGTTAAAGAAACGTGCAGAACAGCTGAAATCACTTCCAGCACCTTTAAGATCTGACAGCAGATCCTCTCAGATGGCACAAGAGTTTCACACTGCAACCTGATCTCGTGTTTAAAATGTAAGAATTCGTAACGTTTTTTTCTTGAATTCTTGAGATTACAAAGTTTTCAAGAAATTTTGGATTCACATTTAGAAAGACACTGGGAATATGATTAATTAAAGTTTAACTTGGAACGGAGATGAAATGTTTTCAGAAACCCTCTTAAATCAGCCCCAGTGATCCGTGCTACTGCTGGTAATGGCTGCGAAATAGACACGATTAACTGCCATAAAGCACTGCTGGACATAACATAGATAGATAGATAGATAGATAGATAGATAGCCTTTACAACTGCTTAGCAACACTCTAACAACCACCTAAAACACCCAAGTAATTGCCTAAGAAAACCCTAGCAAAGCCCTAGCAACTGCATAGCAACAACCTAGAACATCCTAGCAACTGCCAAGCAAAACCCTAGCAATTCTCTAGCAACTACATTGTAACCTAGAACATCCTAGCAACTGCCAAGCAAAACAGTAGCAACTGCATAACAACACTCTAGCAACCACCTAAAGACCATACCTACTGCCAAGCAACTGTGATGTTACTTTCACCTGCCTAGGAACATCCTTGCAACTGCATAGCAACACTCTAGCAACAACCCAGAATACCCTAACAACTGCCTAGCAACACCATAGCAACAAAACATAGTTGAAAGCAGCAATTAAAGGGTCAACTAGTGATGTTACTTTCGACTGCCTTGCAACACTCTAGCAACTGCATAGCAACCTAGAACATTCTATGAACACCCTAACAACTGCATAGCAACATTTTATCAACCACCTAAAACCCTCTAGCTACTGTTTAGAAAAACTGTAGCTATGCCTTAGCAACACTCTAGCGACCACCCAGAATACCCCAGCAACACCCTAGCAACCGCATAAACAACACTGTAATGACCACACAGAATATCTATCTATCTATCTATCTATCTATCTATCTATCTATCTATCTATCTATCTATCTATCTATCTATCTATCTATCTATCTATCTATCTATCTATCTATCTATCTATCTATCTATCTATGAGACAGCATGGCCTTAAAATTCCAAGTTTTTAAAAGTCCGTGTAAAGGCAATATTAAATGTGTGTTCTGAGTTTGTCACACCACAGAAAAATGTGTTATTAACCACTCAGCCAAATTTGAATGCTAAAAAAAAAACCACCAAGTAAATAAAATATGGTATCAAAATCTTTAAAAAATAAGCAGTATTCTCTGCTCTCAAACGCTGGGGGCGTGTCTGCTGGCGGCGCTGAAACCACGCCCACTCATGGAAAAGCTGCGGTCTCTCTCAACTGTCTTCCTCTAGCAGCTTATTTAATAAGGAGATTGAGCTGTTTTGTAAATGATCGCAACCAGGTATTAAGCATTTACGTGACAAAGGCATAGCTAGCTAGCAAACTGTAGGCTGTAGTAACTAACGGTAATAACAGTAACTCACGATTGAGCCGTGAACCACTGATGCTAATGCACTCTAGTTATTAGGTGTGTTCGACTTGAAGCAGCGCTGCAGAATGATCAGTGTATGACATCAAAGTACCGCGAAACCGATTCGAAAGCATCAGGAGCGTCTGCTCTCTGCAGCTCTGTACTTTGATGTCACACACCGATCGGTCTGCAGCGCTGCTTCAAGTCGAACACACCTAATAACTAGAGAGCGGTGAGCCGGTGGCTCGGTTGTGTCAGAGTCATGATTTAGCCCCGCCAAAAAAAATCCTGATCACGAAAATGGTGAAAGACTGTTTAACGGTCTAACTCCACAATTAATTACTACATAGTTCACAGTCTTTGTAACATGTTTCAGCAATGCATTTCTAACATTTATAATGTGTTTACAAACAATTCTCAGAATTGACTTTACACGGACTTTAAACTTCAGTCATAAAATCGTTAAACTTCAAGCTATTAAAGACATTTCAATCTGAATGGCCAGGATTTCTACACCCAACATAATTATGAATATCTGGTTCCAGCAAAATCATTTAACAGGTATTTGTGCTGCAGTGCAAGTGTTCACTGATTAATCGTCTCACACATTAACCAGGAAATCAGGATGCAAATAATACTTCTTCATTTACGTAATCATATTTTTTTAAGTCGCTGTACCAATCGCTGTACCATGAATGCGAAAATGATTACATTCACTGATCACATTATACAGGTTAATAAGTGTAACGTTACTTGTTCATAAAAGAGTCTGTAACAAAATAACACCCTCAGTATTTGTGTTCGAGCACCCGGGTGCGCATCTATGTAGTTCGTCGACTTGCGCCGAATTATACTCGCGTCGTGGAGTGTCCATGCGGGAGGCCCGTGCTGCTCGGAGTGCTGTTCCCGAATGCATTGAATGGGTTGTGATACGATGGTTGCATGCCGGCGAAAGAGCTAGGAATCATAGTGATGGTGTTTGGCGTCATCAGCGGCATGTCGTCAGGCGAACGGCGCAATGTTAGCGCGTAATCCGGAGGACAGGTCAGCCGAATCATATCGTGGCCTTGCAGCGAATCGCAATCGTGATCGTGGTCGAGCTGCTTCATCTGCAGGGACATCAATTCTTCGCTCGGTACATGGGGGACATCGTTGACAAGATTTCTTGGTGGACTGTGCCTGCGACTCGACTCTAGCCGGTGTTTGTCCTTCTTGTAGTAGAGTGCCGCAAACGCTAGGATGTTTAAGAAGAGCAGAGATGCGCCGACTGCAATCGTTACGCTCAGCTCGGTTGAATAATCTCGCGCTTCTATGATAACCGTTCCATCGGCGTGCTCGGATGTCTTCTGCTGATCCGACATCTGTTTGGTGTTGGCCGGAGGAGCAGGCGGATGGCGGGTGGTCGATGGCCAGAGTTTGTTGGACAGGCGTTTGGTGTAGGAGAACGGCGTTGTGTCCTGCGGTGGGATTTTGGTTGTTGATGAAACGTACTGGAAGAGTTCGTTGATGTTGTGTAAATGCGGCACTAACTCCAGCCAGAAGGCGATCTTGGTGGCTCTGTAGTGGTCGCGGACGCGAGGCTTCAGGCCGATGTGCAGGTACAGCTGGTCTTTAGGGTTATACTTAGACCAGGCCACCTCCTCAAAGCGATTCGGTTTAGTGTGGATGAATTTTGTGTCTTGAGGAACCGGCTGATTTGGGTCTCTGTGTAGTAAAATAAAACATGTTAAATTAGAAACATCTGTACAATTGTTGATGCTTTAATTTGCATTTTTTTAATTCATTCTTGTAAAATATTGAAATGTCGATCTGATCAGATTCAGAAATAAAAAAAGTTGAAAGCATGAATTAAAGGGTCAGTTAGTGAAATTAAGATTGACTGCTTGGCAACACCCTTGCCACTGCATGGCTCTAGCAACCACCCAGAATACCCTAGCAACACCCTAGCAACAAAAATAACTGATATCAGCAATTGAAAGGTCAATTAGTGGCATAACATTTGATTGCCTAGCAACACCCTAGCAACTGCATAGCAACACTCTAGCAACAACCCATAATACCCTGACAACTGACTAGCAACACCCTAGCAACAAAAAATAACAATGCAGCAATGCATTTTACTTTCGACTGCCTAGAAACATACTAACAACCACCCAGCATACCCTAACAATAATCCTAACAACCAAAAAGCTGAAAGCAGCAATTAAAGTGTAAATTAGTGATGCTACTTTTGACTGCCTTGCAACGCCCTAGAAACTGCATAGCAACATCTTAACAACAAAAATATCTCAAAGCAGCAATTAAAGGGTCAATTAATGATATTACTTTTGAATGCCTAACAACACCCTGGCAACTGCATAGCAACACTCTGGCAACCACCCAGACTACCCTAGAAACTGCCTAACAACACCCTAGCAACAAAAAAATATATCAAAGCAGCAATTAAAGGGTCAATTAGTGATGTTACTTTTGACTACCTAGCAACGCCCTAGCAATTGCATTGCAGCACTCAGGAAACCACCCAGACTGCCCTAGCAACTGCCTAGTAACACTCTAACAACCACTCAGAATACCCTAACAACTGCCTAGCAACACCTTAGCAACAAAAACATAGCTGAAAGCCGCAATTAAAAGGTCAGTTAGTGATGTTACGTTTCATTGACTAGCAAAGCCCTAGCAACTGCACATAGCAACATTCCAACAACCACCCAGAATACCTTAGCAACTTCCTAGCAACACCCTAGTAACAAAAAAATAGCACAAAGCATCAATTAAGGCTTTATGCATTTTGCCAGCTTTTATTAGCAGTTTATGTAAACATATGCGTCCTACTCACCCAGTTTTGGCGAAGTTCGTCCAGTACGTCATGACTACGGCGCTCAACATGATGTCGTTCTTAGAGAAGTTGCAGTTGAAGAGATCTGTGGGGCCGATCATGGGAATACCGAAAACGTACGGAAGCTCGTCTCCGTGTGCCGAATCGGCCCAGGCGGGTTTCATGTCGCTCTGGCAGTGGTGATAAAAGGCGTAAAAGTATGTGGGCGATCCGTATTGCGCATGCAGGTCCGCTGTCGCAACGGCTGGCGCCACCCACTGGTGATCCGTGAAAAGTGCAACCAACGTTTTTCTTCTCATCTCCGGGTTTTCCCTATCGGCCCAGTCTGTGTACATGAACTTTATGGTTTCCCGCAGGGTGTCCTTTCCTTCCGGATAGCCATACAAGTGGTCAACAAATTCTGATATGGCGAACTCAAAGTCGTTGCTCGTTACTCTATCCTCACTGTCTAAAATCCCATCTACAAACTTGTAGCCTTCACCCTGGTTTACTCCTAGCATTATATCATAGTTGAGGAACTCTCCCTGCTCCATGAGGATCTGTGGGTCGTCCGGAATGACGTCTCCGTCGATCACGGGTCCGAAGGCGATGTGGTATTTGGCGGGGGTGATGTTCTGCTCAATCAGCTCCTTGTAGTTTTTGTTTTGGAGGCACTCGATCAGCTCGACCGTGTCGTCTTCGTTGCAGCCCACCTTCTCGGCCAGCATGCGCGTGTATTTGGCCGGCTGGTAGTTGACGGCCCAGCTGGAGAGAGCCGTCCCGCTCTGGATGATCGCTTTCTGAAACAGATCTGGGATACAAACATTTGCTGTCAGAGTAATTCAGCACTGAAAACGTTTAAATATCAAGGGTTTTGACTGTTCATGTTCACCCTTAGTAATGTTAAAAAAAAATGTGTAAGCTAATATTGTATCCTTTGTATACTTAAAAAAATAAATGCAATTTTTTTTTTAATCATTAAAGAAAACAAACAAACAAAAAAATTAAATATAATTATTATTCATTTGGACTGGAAAAATATATTCTGATAAAAACTGCAATTGTGATTTAAAAGAAATCCAGGTTTGCAATGTTTTTCTGTTTCTATGTCAATTATAATGTCAATAATTTAGTGATTATATATCAATATGGCTAAAAAATATATCATAATAATAATTATAATAATAATAATAATAATAATAATAATTTAATAATAATAAATCCTAAAATATTGTTAAAATAATAAATTATATATATATAAAATAAGACACATTACTTTTAACTATAAATCAAGTGTTTTTCTGATAAAAAATTTGTGATTGCATAATATCCAGGTTTGTAGTGCATGCTATTCTGTTATGTCAATTATAATATCAATAATTTTGTGATTGTATATAAATATTATTATTATTATTACTATTTAAAAAACAAAAACAATAATATATATTCATTGTAATATTTCACTGTAAAATTAGTGCTTTTTCCGGAAAAAAAAAAATGTGATTGTGATTTTAAAAAAAAATCCATGTTTGCTGTTTGTTTTTGTGATTATATATAAATTATAATATTATAAATTTTGTGATTATATATATATATATATATATATATATATATGTATATGTGTGTGTGTGTGTGTGTGTGTGTGTGTGTGTGTGTGTATATATATGTATATGTGTGTGTGTGTGTGTGTGTGTGTGTGTGTGTGTGTGTGTGTGTGTATATATATATATAATTATTATTATTATTATTATTATTAATAAGTATTATTATTAGTAGTAGTAGTAGTAGTATTATGTAGTAGTAGTATTACTATTGCAACATTTCACTGAAATTAAATATTTAACAAATTATATAATAATAATAATAATAATAATAATTATTATTATTATTATTATTATTATTATTATTATTTTATTTTACATACATACATACTGTAATATATATATATATA
The DNA here is from genome assembly GCA_036784905.1 of Acrossocheilus fasciatus. Taxonomy (NCBI): domain Eukaryota; kingdom Metazoa; phylum Chordata; class Actinopteri; order Cypriniformes; family Cyprinidae; genus Acrossocheilus; species Acrossocheilus fasciatus. The sequence goes on along the minus strand of CM071946.1, from coordinate 36,522,282 downwards.
TATATATATATATATATATATATATATATATATATATATATATATATATATATATATATATATATATATATATATATATATATATATATATATATAGATACAACTGTAAAATTACAACACTATTACAATATTTATGGCTGTCCTAATTTCTTAATTTTTAAACATTTTTAAACCATCAAAGTGTGATGGAAAACCCTCCTTGTTCTAGCTAATACTACTCTGAACAATATTTGAAACTTTGTATTGCTAGCATTTCTCATGTGTATTGCCTCCTTAAATGATGGCTTGTTGTATTTTTCATTTGCAAGGCACACAAGATTAAAAAAATGAAATGAAAAACCACAGGGAGCCATTAAAGCTTCTCTTTTGTTGATCAGCGCTTCTCATTACAAGTTTGGGAAGATGTTTTGCGTTTGTTGGGTTCTCCAATGCATGTTATAAATGACCAAAACTCAAGTTTTGACAAGTTTGTGCAGAGCAGCATTTACTCTGAATTTCAGTATTTTGATTAATCATGCAGTCTTATATGTTCATGCACTTCATCTTAAGGTCTCCAGCAGACCTTCAGAGTAGTGTGAGAGGGTCAGCAGACTGACGCAGGAGGCTCCTGCTCCGGATCCAAAGATGGTCACTCGCTCTGGATCGCCGTTAAAAGCCTGAATGTTCTCCTTCACCCAGCGCAGAGCCTGGATCTGATCCAGCAGACCGTAATTCCCTTTGGCTGCTTGATCGCCAGTGCTGAGGAAGCCTGAAACACAGGGACAGATGAGAGATCAGGAAACGCTGCAGTGCACATGTTTAAGCTGTTGGACACATACAGACATCCATAAGAGATTTATTTGGATTATTATCACTTTGCTACTGATTTAGAATCACTGAATTAACTAAAACAAAAACAAACAAACAATTAATAAATGTGTGTGTCTATTTGTTAACTGAAATAAAAGACAATAAGTATAAAAATAAAATAAAATAAAAACTTGAAGTACTTGAATAACTAAAAATAAAAAAATAAATTGAATTCAAAATGAATACAAACTACATATATGTGAGACATACATTAAAAAGACAAAACAATACATTTTTGTTAAGTGAAGAAAAAAAGATAAAACAAAAAATGTAATTTTATTTCAGTTAGTTGACAAAATATTAAACAAACTAAAATGAAAACCAAAATAAAAATGATATTACAAATTATATAATATATAAATTATATAATAAATAAATATGCCTAAAAATTACATTAAAAAAACATAAAATTACTAAAACTTTTAAATTAAAATGAAAACCTGAAAATCAGAATATTTATATATATAAAAAAAAACTATAATAGGATATCAGTGATACTATAATATCTATTTCATATACAAAATGAAACTAAAACCTCAAAAAAATTGTTAACTGAAATAAAAAAAAAAAAAATGTAAACATTTTATTTGTTATCATGGCAACATTTCTCACTATCATTTAATTGAACTTGAAGTACTTCAACAACTAAAACCAAAACTGAAATAAAAAATAGATAAAACTATATAGACAAAAAATAAATAAATAAATAAATAAATAAATAAAACAACATTAATTACTTACTTTAACTAAAATTAAAACAGAAAATACAAAAACAAAATCGAAATCGAAATATGTATACAAAAAATACAAGAATAACAACAACAATAATAATAATTTAATACTGATTGTGTGTCTTGACTGTCAAAAAAACGTTTTTTTTTTTTAATTCCATTTCATATATGTTATCATATACTGTATTTCATGTACTTGCATATTAAATTTAGATGAATTTAGAAATTCACAAAAATCACATTTTGCTGCACTATCTTCTGCAATGAAAATTAATGCAGGTATTCTTCAAACAAAACATGGAAATTGTTGTAGTTAACATTAACTCTTTAATTGTCTGTTCATTTCACTGAAATCCCCCACACTCGCTCTCAATGTGAGCATCATGAGCAGCTCGAGATATGAAACAGCAAACTCAGTTTCCCTTCAATCTGCCCTGGAGGATCAACACTATCATCTGTCACAAGTGTGTTCCCGTGAGGAGATGTTTGGTAGATTGGCGCAACACTAAACACCTGTTAATACATTTAGTCTTCCTTTAGCTCAAGTACTTTCACCTGGAAAAAAAACTAAAGTGCAGTGGATACACAAGAGCTTGATTTCTGTATGTTATTTATTGATGAGCTTCATATATCATGCTCGTGCATCTCTGAAGACGCTGCATTATTAATTCCAGCGCCGTGCACAAATAAAAAGCACTTTGGCTGACCTTCACCTGCGATGCATATATATCTCCTGACTCCAGGCCAGCGCTTGATAAAGGTTAATTGAAGTCTTCGTCGGTGATGTAGGACTTTCAACCGGGCAATTTATTCCTGAGCAATAAACACTGGAGTCCTTCAATGAGCCATGCAGCCATTACCACAAAGACTCGGCTGTTCTACAGCTCCAAAAGTGCCTCTTTAACATCTGACGAGCTCTTTAACATCTGATGTCTAATGAGATGGATTCTGATGTCATCTGTTTATTTTGTGGCAAAATGCCGAGAGGGAAGCAGCATTCATCACGCGCTAAACACGCCTCGCGCTGCTTGTTTTCTCAACGCTGAAACTATCAGAGACGCTTCTCCAGAAGATGAAGTATTTACACTATAAAAAATATTAAATATTTTGCATATTCACCATAAAAAAAAACAAAAAACAAAACATAAAATATAAAAAAGTAAGCTTATTGTATTTCATTTTAGCATTTATTTATTATTTAGTTTAACTTGAAATGCTAAAATAATGAAACAAAATTTAATAAATAAATAATGTTTAAAATATTTATTAAGTGTACTAATTCATTAAACAAAATTAAAAGTAATAATTAACTCTAAATACACATTATTTACACTATAAAATACTAAATATTGTGCATATTCACTATAAAAATAGAAGGAAGAAAAAATGGAAGAAAGTTTTTGTAACGTTTAAATATGTTATAATCATGATAAGAAAACTGAACATTTAATGTTTTAGAAACATTTCAAACAATGTTCCTACGTTTATTGTCTGGTTGTTTTTAGAACAATGCATGATAAATCTTCATTAAATGCTGATCCTGAAATCAGCCTAATTACAGTTTTTTCGGCTAAGACTGCTTTGCATATTCCTAATAATGACCCTGATGGACCAACATCTCCATCAAACAATCATCATGTGATCAAATATGCCAAAGTCTGAGGATTAAACACGTTTATGAATCACTAATGGAACTGAGGGAACTGGACCTGAGTGCAGTTTTAATAAGTAGTGATCATCCAAAAACATAAAATGAATAAAAATCCAAGATGTGAAACAAAACATAAGCTACTAACACTACTAAGATTATTAAATGATTAATTTAATAAAGTAGTTAGCTAATATCAACAAAATGGAACCTTACTGTGTTTGTCCAAAATATTATATACACCACTGTTTGAGGTCAGCAAATTTTTTAAAGAACTTGTATTATTAAAATTAATAAAATATTCTATTTTAAATAAATGCTTTCTTTTAGACTTTCTATTCATCTGTGAATCCTGAAAAATAAAATATATCACGGTTTCCACAAAAATATTGTGCAGCACAACTGTTTTCAACATTGATAATAATCAGAAATGTTTGTTGAGCAGCAAATCAGTATATTATTATGATTTCTGAAGATCATGTGACACTGAAGACTGCAGTAATGATGCTGAAAATACAGCTGCGCATCACAGAAATAAATTACAGTTTAACACATATTCACATAGAAAACAGCTGTTTTACATTGTAATAATATTTTAAAATTTTTACTGTATTTTCGATCAAATAAATGCAGTCTTGGTGAACAGAAGAGACTTCTTTAAACAGTAGTGTATTTCAGTTAAATTCAGGATCAGTTCAGTTTTTACTCTACAGTTTTAACTCCAAAGCAGCATTTTAGAGAATATAACATAAGAAAGATTAAAAGAAAAGCAATAAAAAAAAGATTTTCGGGCTTCAAATGATCTCTGTTATCTGCAATCGCCAACATCTTCTGAGTAGATCAGTCATTTACGCCCGTCTTTAGAACAGAAATATTTAGCCTTGAGATTACATGAAATGTCAGCTGAGTTTCTATCTAAAAGGATCAGATGCTGCAGGAGAATCATGAGACGGAGCTCGCTCAAACAGACGCCGTCGGCTGAAGATGAGGAATCTTTATGTGGTTTTGTCTGATGTCGTTTCTCCTCGGACCTCCATCCGTCCCTGCTGGATCGTTTCGTCCCATAAAAACACTCAGAATCTGTGATTATCTCTGAAGTACTGGAGCCAGAGAGAGGAGACGAGGATTTCTAGACCTTGTATGTGAAATATCCTGCAGCCACATCCATCTAACCACTCTAAAATCAGTCAAATGTGAGTTTATATATACTGTTTTTCCACTTCTGCTCACCAAGGCTGCATTTATTTGATCAAAAATACAATAAAAATTGTGAAATATTACTGCAATTTAAAACAGATGTTTCTATGAGAATATGTGTTAGATTGTAATTTATTTCTGTGATGCGCAGCTGTATTTTCAGCATCATTACTGCAGTCTTCAGAAATCATTCTAATATACTGATTTGCTGCTCGAGAAACATTTCTGATTTTTTTTTTTTTTTTCTTGACAACATTTGCTTGTCATTATTATATTATCACAATTATGAATGTGAATTTAATGATTGAGACGTCAATCTGTTCCATCCAGCTTGTTCTGAACATAACTCAATAATGAGGAGATGCTTTGTTCAAAACATTTGGTACAAAAGATCTGATATAATGACCAAAAGTGCATTCGCTTTGAATCTGAAGGCCTCTGGGAAGAGTTTGGATCTAATTCCACACAGAGAAAAGAACACACTCTCTTCTTCTTCTTCTTCTTAAAAGAGGGATGTTGTTAAAAGCAGCCTTTTCTGTCTCAGGACCTTCAAACGAAACTGCTTCAATATCTTGATGAGAAAGAGAGCGATTTGCTGAATTCACCACAAGGTCACCGCATTCAAAACTCACTAACGGCAGAAAAATAGACTCAAAAACAGAAATAAATTGTTCTGCACCAAGCATATAAATAATATAAACTTGATGTGTGGATTCAAAGTGAATGAACCATAAATCTGCACACTTGAACTGCAAATTAAAACACTTTGAGTGCGAGAGCTGCTTTGTGTTCGTGTTTATAAGTATTCTTTGTGTTTTAATAAGCTTTCAAATCCTCACCGTGTTCTTCTCTTCAAAGAAACAGAATTATAAAAGCTTTATTTTATAGAGAGGAACCTATTTTTGGCAGAACTGGTAATAGCCAACAACCTTCATTATGAAAATGAATAAAAGACCCTTTAATGAACATCTGAAGGCTTTCTAATGTCATCTTTTACAGACTGTGAGTAAAAGGAAAGCTTTTACAGGTTTCATTATCTTTAGCGTATATGCAGAAATACTAAAAAATTAAAGAAGTCTCTTCTGCTTACCGAGGGTGGATTTATTTCATCATAAATATTGTAAAAATTGTGAAATATTATTATGATTTAAAATAGCTCTTTTCTATGTGAATATCTGTTCAAATGTAATTTATTTCTGTTATCAAAGCTGTATTTTCAGCATCATTACTCCAGTCTTCAGTGTCACATGATCTTCAGAAATCATTTTAATCAGGGTTATTATAGTTAACTAAAACTAAAAACATTTTTAAAAAAATCATTACTTGAAATGAAATATTGATTCACTAAAATAATATAAAATATGAAAAATATTTTAACCAAAACTAAAAACATAACATTTTTGTACTTGAAATAAAATATCCATTAACTAAAATAAAAATAAAAATATATATAAAAAATATTTAACTAAAATCAAAAACTAATATAAAAATAAAATAACTAAAATAAAATATAAAAAAAATAAAAATGACAAAAACACAACAAAATTACTACAATTTTAACAAATTAAATTAAAATAAAAATTTAAAAAACTAATCCAAAATATTACTAAAAACTATATCTCAGTGATACTAAAATAGCACTGATTCTAATATGCTGATTTTCTGCACAATATTTTTGTGGAAACCGTGATACGGTAAATTTTATTTTTCAGGATTCACAGATGAATAGAAAGATCAAAAGAACCACATTTATTTGAAACAGATTTTTTTGTGGCGTGTCTTTACTGGCAGTTTTGATCAAATGAATGCATCCTTGATGAATTAAAGTACTAATTTCTTTCAACAGCAGTGTAAATAAGATCCTCAAGCATGCATTAATACGTATGGAGTGACTCACCTAACACTCCTAACCGGTAGTTGACGGTGACGACGATCACGTTCCCGTAGCTGGCGAGGATGCTGCCGTCGATCATGTTCCCCGTTCCCTCGACGTACGAGCCGCCGTGAATGTAAACCATGACCGGCTTCAAGCCCGTGTCGTCATGCGCATCTGAAACAGAAAGAAAAATCACTTAATACAACCAACAAACACAGTCTCTTACAGAACAGGTCAGGCAGAAGTGAAAACTCTGGAAAAATAACAGCAGTAAATATTGACAGATGAACTCTTCCATTGATTCATCTCAGTCTGTGTGCATTTAGAGGAAACGTGTTCAAGTTTTTGTGCTTAATAGAGTCGACTGAGGTCGTTTCTGGGCGTTTCCTCACAAGCTTTTATCTGCCGGGGTTTTATATCACATCCATTAAGTCATTATGTTCTCCATTAGACACAAGATTTAAAACAGAAAACACTGGAACGCTGTGGAAAACTGGGTCTTTTCGTTCACTATCGAGGGCAGGACAAAACCCGGCCAATTATGAAAAACTGCTGATGTTTCCATTAAATATGAAATATGAAACAGTGTTTAATGAGAAAGAGGATGTTTACAGTTATAAGTTACCGTGTTTCCCAGGAGCCTTAAAAAACTTCTTATGAAAAACTAATTTCATCAAACCATTCTCATGTTAATTAAAATCAACTTAAGCAAAGATTATCTTCACATAAACAGCATTAAAGGAAACATTTATATAAGTGTCTCTCTCATCATTTTTAACCCTATAAAGGCCTCTAAATGATAAAAACTTTGCGGTTTAACTCAATCTCGTCATGTCTTCTGTCGTCTGAGTGTTTTATCCAGTCAAAGCTCTTTTAGTGTAATTGTAGAATCAAATCTTGACTGATTTTTAATCAAGTAAGCGTCAGAATAACTGCAGTCATATCCCCAGATGAACTCTTACTGGACTGAAGCAGCTCAGCTTTAATCATTTTCTAGAAAAATCAGTGCGTCTCAAATCTGATCTTCAGGATCTTCTGAGGAGCTTTACTCTCACTGTTCCTCAGCGGAGGAATGATCTTCTGAGGAGCGTTTATTTCTTCATCTCTCCATCATGTTTGGATCATTTCAATCTCATCTTACTGAGACATATTGGTAACACTTTATTTTGATGGTCCCTTTTGAACATACTGTTGACACTAAGTAATGTTGCAACTACATGTCAACAAACTCTCATAAGAGTATTAGTAGACCGTCTGCTTCATATCTACTAACTCCTTATTGTGTTGGTCTCCCAACAGATATTCTACTGACTATAAGTAACTTTGCAAGAACGTGTCAACTTAATCTAACCCTAACCCTACCAGTCAACTAATACACTACTAACACTCTAATGAGAGTCAGGAGAAATGTAGGTGCAATGTTACTTAAAGTCAACAGAATGTGTTAAAGGGACCATCAAAATAAAGTGAAACTGACATATTATTGGAGATATAGAGCGACCGCTGATATTTAGATCATTTTATGTCAGTATCTGCTCTACTGTTATAAAGATCTGATTTATTTACATCACAAGCAGCAGAATTGCATCATATAAATAATAGCATCTGCAGCAAATTCATATTTTTGATCAGTTTGTGTCTCTGAATAAAACTAAGCTGTTTTTCCTCCATATTCTCACTTTAACAGACTATATGAGCCATAAAAGCCTGATAAACCAAATATGTAACAATGACACAAATTTTGTCTAAAGCTCAATTAACTATTCATGAATATATATATAATTTGGAGCATGCATTATGGAAAAAAATATCTTATGTGATAAGTCAGTTGTATTCATGATGTATAATAAAGTGCATAACAGATGCTCTATAGATATAAAAATCCATTAGTAAACCACTATTACACAAACTTGAAGACAAATATATATATATATATTTTTAAAAAATCACTAAAAATATAAATACATTTTAATTCACTTTCTATCAAAAGTCAGCAACTAGCATGTGGATTTGTTAATTGTCTTACTACGTCAGTGTTACTTTAATATAATTGAGATACCATTAGGTTTTTCTTATGATTTTTGATTAGATTATATATATATATATATATATATATATATATATATATATATATATATATATATATATATATATATATATATATATATATATATATATATATATATATATATATATATATGTTTTCACTTTAAATTTAGTTAACTTTTAAAATTGTAGTATTTTGTCTTGTGTATCTGTCATTATTATATTTTTTTGAATATGTAAGTATAGTTTTTATTCATTTTTATTTATTTATTTTATTTTTAATTATTATTATTATTATTATTTCAAGTTAAACCAAATGAAAATTTTGATTTGGCCACCTCTTGAAAATAAAATAAAATAAAATAAAATAAAATAAAATAATTTTATTTCAGTTATTTTTTATTTTTTAGTTAACCATAATAACCCTGGGAAGACATAAAACCTGAGACGGTCTGACTGAGAACAGTGAACAAAACCTGCACGACCGGCTCTTGAGTTCTACATCTAATGTTTTGTTTTCTGCCTCCCTTCATCATGCTCTGCTCCTCGAGGCGATGCGCTGCATTACTGATGAATCTACTAGAGCATCACAGTTTGGACATCAACTGCTAAATCATAAATCCATCTCCTGAGGGCATAAACAGCATATTTAGTTTCTGTCTATATGAGAAACAAAAAGTGACATGTGAAAATAAGATCATGGCAATCCCATGAATACATGGATATAATGATAAAACGGCTCTGTTCCAACAGCTAGTGAGCTGCCTGAGTAGACAGCATGTTAATGCGTCACAGACACGCTTCTGTTCCACATATTACAGCAGCATTTCATGAGTCCTTTGTCAAGAAGTCAATCCCATATGGCAAAAAAATCTATGGCATGGATAAATGAGAACCAGTGATTATAAGTCATCCAGTACCAAGAAATATGCATAAATAAAAATAAAGGTAAGACATTTTTATCCATATCCATCATCATCAAGAATTAATTTAATTCCTCATTTATCATTTCATAATACGTATGAATAATGTTATATATTAACTGAAAAAGGTTCATATGTAAAAATATGTAAAATTCTATTTCTTCATAAGCATCCACTACTTCCACGTCTACTACTACAACAAAACAAAACAGTTACTCAAGACCTTTATACATAAATGAAAATTAGGGCAGCAACGGGGTGGAACATTTCCAGTAAATTTCCAGAAACCTTCCAGAATTTTGGAAACTTTCCAGGATTTTTTTTTTTTTTTTTTTTTAGAAAACACTACAGAAAACTACACCTTTCATAAATCAGTACAGTTGTATTAAGAATTTCATATTCAAATGATTAATTTTGAGTTATAAATGTTGGGTTTGATTTATATATTTTTTAAATTTGCTCTGTGTGTATATATATACTGTGTATAGTTCAAAAGTTTGGGGTAAGTAAGATTTATTTTTTAAGAAATTGATACTTTTATTGTTCAAGGTTGCATTAAATTGATCAAAAGTGACAGTAAAGACATTTATAATGTTACAGTAGATTTCAGTTTTAAATAAATGCTGTTCTTTTGAACTTTCTATTCATCTGTGAATCCTGAAAAATAAAATGTATCACGGTTTCCACAAAAATATTGTGCAACTGTTTTCAACATTGATAATAATCAGAAATGTTTGTTGAGCAGTAAATCAGTATATTATTATGATTTCTGAAGATCATGTGACACTGAAGACTGCAGTAATGATGCTGAAAATACAGCTGCGCATCACAGAAATAAATTACAGTTTAACACATATTCACACAGAAAACAGCTGTTTGATATTCAGAATTTTTACACCAATTTTTTGGTGAGCAGAAGAGACTTCTTTCCAAAACATTTAAAAATCTTACCAACCCCAAAGTTTTAAATGGTATATATATATATATATATATATATATGCAAAAGTAATGTATTTTAATAAGCCATACCATCCTCGGTGGGCACGTAGATGTTGAGGAACAGACAGTCTTCGCTCTGCTCGTGTATGTAAGTCGCGACCGTGTCCAGGTTTGCGGTAAACCACACCGGTAACATGTCAGTGAGCAGCAGCCGGTCCTCCAGAAACTGTGGACACACCGGAGCGAACTGCGTGGCGTTCCTGATGCCGGGCCACGACGCCGGCGGCTCCGGGGCCTGAAAGCGGCGCTCTCCAGTCGGGGCCATCGCATACGGGACCCCCAGATACTGCTCCACGGGGCCCAGGATCTCACTGGGCAGAGCCACACGCAATCCACGCAGCTTCCCGTAGTTTGTGGTGACGGTGGTGAACTGTGCTTGCTGACAAACCACCAGCGTAACTCCCCAAACCACAGAGACGATCTGAAGGATCATTCTCACACAAAGCATGGCAAAGGCAGCAAAGCAAAGGCGTAATCCTCACAAATGTGCAGATCTGTTAATCCACAGAGCCACGGATCCTCAGACGAGCTCCTTCCGTTGCTGATGGTGGGCTGCTTCGGCCCTCGAGTCGACGGAGACGGTGCCTGCCATGTTTCAGAAACACAAGTACATCCTGATTTAATTCCAGTCAGATCGAGCCGCCTGTGGGAGAGAGAAATCATGATTTACACCAGAAATATACTCAATACGGCCGGGCAAGAGACGATATTTTTCATGCGTTTTCATGCATCAAAACAATAAAGTTTAATCCAGGTTTAAATCTTGTTTTCTGAGCAAAAAAAATAATGATTCATACATTTTTACCAATTTAACAACAGTTCATGTAACCAAAACTCTCTTATCAGTCATATTTAGAACCAGAATCATTAGATTTCATGTTTAAGGATCACAGTTCAGCCCCCAAAATACTAAAATTTTAAAATACTACTTTTTTTCTTTTCTTTTTTTTTTTTTAAGTGAAATAAAAGGTACAATTTCGTCTCACAATTTGGACTTTTTGTTCTTGCAATTGTGAGTTTATAATTAATTTTATATTTATATTATGGAAATAATGGTTGAAATAATGTTCCATCGTCATTCAGCGTAACGGATATATTTATGCACAAAAATGAAACAACACACTTCTGACCTGTACGAAAAGAAAAGTGATCATACTGAATTGTATTATATATTAAATGATTAAACACTTCTTGCTGACAAATGGATAAAAACAACAACTTCATGCTTCACGCTTGTAATGCTTTGAAGTCTGCACTTCAAAGCATTAAAACACTTTACAACAATTTAAGTTTGAATACATTAATTCAAAATATTGAAGTTATTGCAATATCAACTCACTGCTCAGCTAGAATCAGCAAGTAAATATTGCAATGATTTTAATGCTTTTATTTCGCCTTTAAGTTTCATGATCCTTCCTGGTCTCGGGTTCATTTTAAATAGTGTCTCAGTAGTGACTGGTAGTTGTTTTGTGAGTCTTTGCACACACGATTAAGTTTATTTACTCTGAGAATTTCTTCTAAATGCCTGAAAACCATCGCCTCATCTCTGGATTATCTTCTTTCAACACATTAAACTGGACAGACTCACTAAAAATGCATTTCATCTCTTTTAGTCAAAAACACCAACCAGGTTAAATTGTTAGCATTCTGTAGGAATGATAACACAAATATGATTGCTTTGATATCTCCAAACACTCCCGTAGAATCTCAAACAACTTATCAGTGCATCAAGCATCATTCAGCAGATTCACCCCTGCATTTCAATGCATTCGTCGCTCCTAACACATCTAACAGTAACACCACACCACAATACTGGAGCTCTAATGGCGCTTTTGTGCCCATGGAGCGGCTCTGAAAAACACACTCAGCTTTGTATTTTCCATCCATTAAAATGAATGAAATGTTCAGTGGCTTCGCTGGCAGGGAGAAAAGTCCAGGCTCTCTAATAACGCGGCCGTATAAATCTGGCACATTCATTCAGCAGTCATCTGAACGCTCAGAGCCATTAACAAAGCTGTCAGCCAGACATCTGCAGCGCTTACCACGTCTCATCTGTGGGTGTCCACTTACGTAATGTTGAGCAACACGGCCATTCACAGCTAAATATATAATTCATGAGGATCCATTGTCAAGATTCAAATCTTATAAAGCATGAAACATTTACCTGCAAACAAAACAGCAGAATGAAATATTAACGCTTGTTTTCAGAGATTTCAGAGATACAAGACAAAATACGCATATACTCCAGAAAGACAACAAGGCTTGATATCAAATTTGCATCTCTGGTAAATATTTTGCCATATTTTGATATTTGTACAGGACAAGAGGACAGAAGTAAGAATAAATTGTTAATCTTTGCACTGTTAAATAAGCAAAATAACTTTTAATTAGTTAGAAATTACAAAAACTTTGAGTTGTGCATTTGTATTGCTGCTTTTTTTCCAGATAAACTATCTTGAATATAAAGATATTAAGCATAAACAAGTGAATAAAAAAAAAAAAAAAAAATCAAGTTTGCTTCTTGTTTTAAGCATGTTGCAATATTTGTACGAATACATACAAATAAATTCTGTCTTTTCACAGTGTAAACAAGGAGTAGCAAAAAAGAGTAACTTTTTTATAAATTGCATAAAGTGTGAGTTGTGCATTTGTTTTGCTAGTTTTTCAGTGAATCTATCTCGTATATAAAGACATTTAGCATAAACAAGAAAAAAAAGTGAAATAAAACTAAATTAAAACAAAATGCAAAGAAAAAAATATGCTTATTTCAGATAGATTTTCTGACAACAAGCCAAAAATATCATATTTTCTTCTCTAGCAAATATCTTGCTGTAAGGATGTTTAGATATTTGTAGTGAACAAGACAAAAAATAAGTACAAATTGTTAAGAATGTGACCTTTTGCAGTGTTAACAAGCTGAAGCAAAAATTCAGAAGAGTACCTGTTAGTTTGTAATAAATCACAAAGTGTGAGTTTCCATTGGCATTGCTGCTTTTTCAGAGAATCTGGAGAATAAATATATTTAAAAAAATTGTTTTGCAGTATAAGCTGAATAAGAAGACTAACTTTTAATTTGTTATAAATTACATAAAGTTTAAATTATGCATTACATAAACTACTACTGATCTTAAATGAGTTAAATCAAGGCTCATTAAAAATAAAAAAAATAAAATAAATCAAAGGTGCTGTATATCTTGTCTCTGTTGGCTGGTGTCAAAGCATCAAGCTGTGTGCAAATTAAATTTTCAGGAATATAATATTCTCATCAGTAGATTCAGGACCAACAAACAAAGAATTTAATTAGTTTTCTCACAAAACCTTGACAATCACAACCACACAGTTCTTGGCAGGTTTGGACGTGTCGCTGTTTTCACATCGTTTTTCTCAACCTGCTGATTCCCTTCAAAACTAACAACGCTGCTTATTTACAGTCACGGTTAAACCACCGCCTGTGCTGAAACAAACCTGCTCAGCTTTAACTACAAAATGTTTAATCAGGCTGTTTTTGTGTTCCACGCATTCCTGTAGATCGTGGCGCTCGCAACATCAAGGTCACGGGTTTGTTTCCCAGCGAATGTATAGCTCGAAGGCAATGTAAGTCACTTTGGATAAATGCATAAATGTAAACGTGTTCCATGTGTTGAGATGCAGTGAAGAATTTGGGATTTGAATGTAAGATTAACATCAATTTCCATTATTTGTCCACTCATTTGTGATTAAAGTCACAGTTCAGCCAAAAATGAACATTTGCTGAAAATGCGTTCAGGCCATCTGAATTTGTGATGAGTTTGTCTTCAGCAGGTTTGTAGAAATGTGTCTCTGCATCAGTGTCTCAGCAATGGATGCTCTGCAGTGAATGGGTGCCGTCAGAATGAGAGTCTGATAAAAACATCACAATAATCCACAGCACTCCAGGCCATCAGTTAACATCTGGAGAAGACAAAGCTGAAACACATCCAGCATTAAGACTGTTTTAACACAAACACGAGTCCATAATAACTCTTCTTTCAGTGAAAAAGTACATCTTCTGTTGTCTCTCACATCAAAATCCAGACACATATTAGTTTAGAGCTGTTTTGTCTTGTAAACACTGCTTGATCTGCAGATTTCTCTCCTGATTCAGACCAGAGCACTGTTTCACTGAAGGAAGAGTTATTATGGATTATGGACTCGTGTTTGTGTTAAAACAGTCTTAATGCTGGATGTGTTTCAGTTTTTGTCTTCTCCAAATGTTAACTGCTGGACTGGAGTGCTGTGGATTATTGTGATGTTTTTATCAGCTGTTTGGACTCTCATTCTGACGGCACCCATTCACTACAAATCTGATGAAGAAACAAACTCATCCTAATCATTGGATGACCTCAGGGTGAACCCAAATTCAGCAAATGTTCATTTTTGAGTGAATTATTAGTATTTTTACTATGCATTTATACTGCACTCACGACGAGTCATTTCTAACCAAAGCTGGTGCACAACCTGCATGCTGCATCTTTTCTCCTGGACGCTCACTGAGTCAATCACCTGAGCTATAAAGGCCATGTAGCACAGGTGTGGTTACAGCATCAACCAGCAGGGGACCTCTAATGAACACAACCAGCCGAACCCTGAGCCCTTTGAAATAAATGAGCATAACTAAATTATACTGCCAGCAGAAATGTCCAAGAGGTCTGGACAGCATTGAATGTTATTACATGTATCCAATAACTGGTTGTGTGCATATATGATCCTATTATGAGAGATGCATGTAACATAAATTGATGTGCATTTGCTCAAATATCATATCTTAAAAATACGTGTTTTTATAAAAAAAAAAATAAAAAATAAAAAAAAATTTGCACCTGCTATAAAACCTGCTTTATGAAGCTTAGAATAACTATTAATCCAAAAACCTTATTTTTTTATCTTATTTATTTTTTTCTGTGGAACACAAAAAGAGAAATTCTTAATCCATACAACAAGGTTCTCAAATCTCTTTCTCATTAAGCTGCTATTCTTAATTTTTGTCATACACTGAAAGAAATGGCATAGGATTTACTTTGAAACAGTGTTATTTTAGTTTCATTTATATATATATATATATATATATATATATATATATATATATATATATATATATATATATATATATATATATATATATATATATATATATATATTAGATATATTTTTATTAACATTTCAAATGTTTTTTTATTTATATTTTATTTACATTTTAGGTAGTTTTAGTAATTTTGATGTTTTTTTTTGTTGTTGTCATTTTTGGTAGTTGCAGTTTTTTGTTGTTGTTGTTAAATATATGCCAATTTCTATTTCAGTTCTAGCTATTTTTGTACATTAAAATTAGACTTTAAGAAATAAATTATTTTTATACTCTATTTTGCTTAGTGTTTATTTTATTTAAAGTAACAAATGTTTAGATTAAATAGATGGATTTAATTTTCGTTCCAGTTTGTTACCTGTAATAACCCTGCTTTGAAACAATTTTCACTTCTAAATTGCAAGTAAAATTCACAAATAATTACAAAGAAATGGCAAGTAACGAACTGAAATAAACCTGAATTCTTGAAGTAGAAAGACTGAAAGTCGACTTCAAGATTTCAGGTTTATTTCAACACATTACTTGCCGTTTCTTTGCAATTATTTGTGAATTTTACTATATATATTATATGTGACCCTGGAGCACAGCCGCAGTCATAAGCAGCACAGGTATATTTGTAGCAATAGACAACAATACATTGTATGGCTCAAAATGATACATTTTTCTTTTATGTCAAAAATCATTAGGATATTAAGTAAAGATCACGTTCTATGAAGATATGTTGTAAATTTCCAACCGTAAATATATCAATGATCAACATGTTCTAATGATCTTTGTAAAAAAAAAATATTTTCAAGCTTGTACAGGTAAATATAAGAGTGTATTTAAAGCTGGACAGACGCACATGGTCACTATGGAAAAATACTGTGTGGAGACATGATGATGATGTGTGAAAAAATGACAAAAATTTTCATTTTTTTGGCTGAACAATCCTTTCACACCTAAAGTAATGCTTGCGGCTGTTCTTTTGTGACACTTTTAGAAACCATCTGAAGTGGCTGCTTATCCCTGCGGGTGGCCTTTCAACTCTCCTCCTGTCTGCTGAAGCTTTCTGTCCATGTTGGATGCGTCTGCTCCTCTTGACACAGTTAATAATGATGCACCTGTAATTCACACACTCGCACTGCAATGCAAATCATCAGACTTCATTTACTGCTGACAAACGCTGTTGATTTGCAATCAAATTAATGCGTCTCACCTATTTTAAAGGTGATTTAGTCCTCTTTCACATTGCATCTCCATTCATGCACCATGTAGAGATGTACATACTGTAGTACCACCTGGTGGTTTAGAGATTTCATGCTGAGAATATAAAAATATGCTTCATCTAATCACCACCAGTACTAATTAATAATACTGACATTAACGGCAGTGCAAGCAAACTAAAACCTGTATATGATCAACTGTTTAACCCTTTGATGCAAATGGTCAGATCTTCAAAAAGCCACTAGAATCATCTAAACCACTCTTTATTACATACGGCTGTCTTCTTTATATTGTGTTTTTTTTTTTTTTTTTTTTTTTATAAAAACATGGCTGAAAAGTGGTGATGCACCAAGAACCTCTGCAACATTTAACATTATTTTCAATTGCAGGAAGTAATTCTCTCAAAAACATCGTTTTGAAAGGGAAAAACATTAAGATACTAACATTAATGGCAATGCAAACAAACCAAAACCTGTTTATGTGATCAACTGTGTATTTTAACCCTTTGATGCAAATGTCCACTACAATGATCAGATCTCCGAAAGCCACTATAATCATCTAAACCACTCTTTTCTATAATTATACAGCCAAAACTTATCTGAAAAAAGTGATGCAAGAACCTCTATCTAATTTTGGATTGCAGCTAGACATGCAACTCTCTCAAAAACATAATTCTGAAAGGGAAAAATAGGAATTATTATATTATCATCTTGTTAAAACAGAACATTGAGATAACAACATTAATTTGCAATGCAAGCAGCCCAACACACTGTATGATCAACCATATATTTAACCCTTTGATGCAAGTGTCCACTACAATGGTCAGACCTTCAAAAGCCACTATAATCATCTAAACCACACTTTCCCATAATTGCATATGGCCAAAACATATCTGAAAAAAGTGGTGATGCACCAAGGACCTCTAGAATATAATTTTCTGCTGCAGGATCGATGTGCAACTCTCTCAAAAACATCATTTTGACGCGAAAACGGGAAACAATATGTTCTTATGTAGAATTGCAATGCATCATTAAGATGTGATTTGATCATGCATGCATCAGAGGGTTGATAGAAGTGGGTCTTGGCATTAAAGCACAGGCCGTTCCTAATAAGTCACCAATGACACCAGCTATTATTGGGGTTCTGGTGCACCATCTAAATCTCAGTGAATGAAACGAGTCGAAAAGCCTAATATTTAAGGTTTTTCAGAAAGGATGAAGCATTAACGCTGTGCAATCGATGTGAATGTGTAAAGTAGGTTATTAAATCCCTGCCAGTCAGATCTTACCTGCTTCACCCGGTTACTGCGTTCCTGTCCTGCGACTAACAGCCTGGATAAACCCTTCACTGCCCTGCACTTCTTTAGCAGCTCAAAACCGAAGAAATGACAGAAACGTGGGCATATTTTCCACTGCATCACTAGATTGTGCCGTTTTCGTGACTCAAAAGATGGTTACGCGTATATATGATGAATAGAAAGTCGAGAAAAATCTGAGAGGAAGAAAAAAAAAAAAAAAAAAAGCATCTTCATCCAGACACACGCAACCTGCGGGGATATAAGAAAACGCATTATTAGACACAGCTGCTTACCTTTAGACCTGCAGGAAAAAGGTGAAAAAACCTTAAATCCGAGAGAAGAGGAATAAAAACCGTCCGAACGAGTAAAAGATGCGGACACTGACGCCAGCAGCAAAACCTCCAGAAAACACAGCGAATATTCACCGATTCCCAAAAGGATGGAAAAACGTTCTTGCAAGGGTGGAAATCACGCATTAAATCCCGCACACGATAATCTCGATCCTCTGATCAATTCCAGCGTCTCTATGCTCTCTCTCTCTCTCTCTCTCTCTCTCTCTCTCTTTCTCTCTCTCTCTCTCTCGAATGAGAATCACGGACTGACTGCATTAAAGCTCGGGCAGAGATTTACACGAGAAACATGGAGAACTTGAGAAACGACGGGACGCTGTCTCCGATGGAGACTGGAGAAAAGTGATGCTCGTATTTCTCCTCATTACACTGAAGACACACCTAACAGCAGCTTGTGCAGCATCAGCATCGGACTGAGAATGGTTAATGCATCAATGAATTGGAATTCCAATGAAATAAATTCAAAGAACTGCTGTTAACCCTCATGATGCATTCACAATCTGTACTATTTTCGCATTCCAGGTCTGTTTAGACCCCAAGAATTGGTACTTTAAAAATGAGATTATAAAAGTGAGAAATTGTGTGTGTGTGTGTGTGTGTGTGTGTGTGTGTGTGTGTGTGTGTGTGTGTGTGTGTGTGTGTGTGTGTGTGTGTGTGTTTAATATTGATGAAAAACTGTAAATAACCCCATTGGAATGAATTAAATTCCTTTGAACTTAAAATTAATAATTAATAAAAGTGTCAAAATGTATGCAACCTAAAGATTTTAACATTTTTTTTTTTAACAAAACTAAAAAGCACCATAAATATTACTCAAAAAAAAAAAAAAAATCTAACATTTGCTCAAATTTCTAATTCATTTTACATAAACTTTAACTTTCAGATGAAAAAAGGGCTGCAATGGTTTGTCAATAGATGTAAATATTAATGTTCATCAACAAAATTCGGTCCCAAAAATGTGAGAGATATGGGGAAATGGCTGAATATATTTTACTCGTTTTTCGACACCAACGTTACTTCATAGATATTTATTATTGTATTTTGAGGGTCTTAAAGCATTTGCAAAGTTTCATTCCCTTACTAAAAATTATGCATTTTTAAGAACTTTTTATGTATCTCCTCTGGGTCAAAACAGACCCAGGTTATAAAGATTCATTCATGATTCATTTTTGGTTCCTTAAAGAACCTTTCAGTGTGGTTCTAAAGAACTTTTTTCCTCTATAAAGAACCTTTTGTGGTTCCATGATTATTAAAGGTTCTCCAGTTACACAATCCATGTCTTCTGTCATCTGATCGATAGTTTAGAGTGTTTTAAAAGCTCTTTTAGCATAATTGTACAAACGTCCAACTTCAGCTGCTGCTTCACATGTCTTTTTGCTGTCATTTCTTCATCTCTGAATCAGCATTGGATTGCATTGCATTATATGTTTGGATCATTTAAATCTCATCTTACTAAGACACATTACTGAAGATATAGAGCAACCACTGATATTTGGATCATTTTATGTCAATATTTGCTGTACTGTTATAAAGATCTTATTGATTTACGTAAAAAAAAAAAAAAAAATCATAAGTCAGGCTTTACGGGGTTAATTGATGAATTATCTGTTAAACACTTTCTGACTGTATTACACAGTAGCACAATAGGAGATGGTGAAGGGTAAACATACTGCTCCAGCGATGAGATGCACTTCGAATGACCCCCAAGCAGCGCATGAAGACAGAAACAGATGGATTTATCATCTCTGACATCAGGTAGGAGGTTAAATTAGTTATTGAACCAGCTGCAGCCGATATCATCTGTTTAACAGTCTGGACAGGCAAACACATTATTGCATAAATCATGTCCAATGATCAAACCCAACCGATCAGCACGGGAATATGGTTTGCCATGAGTTTGGAGAGAAATAACTTGATCTTACATTTATTTTTATATTAGTACATGTATGTGGGTATATGAACAAGTATTTGTGTAAATGTTTGGGATCAGTGTGGATAAAACATCTGAGTTTTTACAGCATGTAGTAAAGAATGTATCTCTGTAAAAACAAAGACACATTTCAGATAAAATTACAACTATAATCAATAAAGATAAATAACAAAATGTAACAGATACATTTAAAAAGATAAATGGCAACTATAATAAAAAAGATCAAACACAAAATGTACAATATTTGCGAGATAAATTTACATAGATAAAATAAAACTATTAAAATAACAAATTATACTGAAAAAAGGAGCAACACCATAATTAACTTTGTAACGATCGGCCTTGTCAGGCAAATTACATGGGTTTAAAATGGGGTCAGATTAAACTGTGTGAGGTAAAATAAGTGTTTTAAAAAAACGAGAAAATGACAAATATGGAATGAATAAATAGTGTACATACAGAATTCACAAGGAGCTTGTGAAGAGAAGTTCATATGATTCTTTAGGGTCTTAATAATAAGTCTATAATATGAGTTGGTTAAAATTTCTCAATGGTAGTGTAAAACAACACCCTTTTTACCCTGTACAAAATTAAAAAAAAAAACAGCTCTGTTCACAGCAACCCATTTTGTTGCAAGGCTCTTTAAATGCTAATGAGCTCTGCTGACCCCGCCCCTCTCTTCTGTGGGGTGACGAGCAGTACTGTTTACTTTAGCTGCAGAACTTGCTAACTAGCACATTATTAGGAAAGGCGATTAGCAAAGATTCATAAAAAAAACCTTATACTCAGTTCTTCTGTAGATGAAGCTGGATCACGAATGATTCGCGTGAACATAAGCACATTTAGGCAGATGACGACTGTGATGTTCATTATTACATCCAACAACAAAACACCTCAATCGCTTAATCGGAGACATTCTTGTCTACATCTGCTCCGGCGTTGAAACAATGACAGACTGTTCACAGATCACTCAGGGCGGAGCTGAGATAAAACACCAGTGTCAATCAACAATTGTGGGAGGGGCCTGGGTCTGTGTAACGTCACACAGCCAAGAATCTGAGAAAGGGGATATTTTTCATGAGGATTAAAAAAAAAAAGCACTGGGTGGATTTGTATCATTATAGGGTGGTTGTGTACACACACTGCCAACACACATTTATGTTCAAACAACATGTAAAAGTGAATTTTGCATCCGATGACCCCTTTTAAAACAACACAATAAAACTAGAAATCATATGCTGTTAAAGGCACAGAATCTTTCAGTTCCATACCATTAAACCAGTCCTTAAGAAATCCAGCATGCTGTAAGTCCCAATGTGAATGTGAGAAGTGTCCACCGGTGTATATACAGAAGTCCACAGAAGTGATAATCCAAAAGTGCTCGAAAGGTGAGTCCACTCTTCCAGTAAGCAGGTGATCACCAAATACTCATGAGCAATGTCCGTGCTTGTTTGGCATACTGCCTCCTTTATATGGTCTATTTCCTGATTCCTGTCATGTGATGAGTCACATGACAGGCAGACCCAGAGTCACTTAAAGACATACAATGAAATGGTTAAGAAGAATGAAATTACTAAGACAACATGTAAATCTATTAAAACTCAAATATACATAAAATCATTATAATATATTGAGCAGGTTAAACATGTTTCATGTGTGACAATGTCAAAACGTCTGTATGAACACAGCCTATATTAAATTTGAATTCACTGATAACTGACAAATTTTACAACATTAACACTGTCATTTTACTGTTTATCATTGTGAACCTGCTTTAAAACTATATGCATTTGTTACCGGTCTCAAACAGGGAGGGATGAGAGCTAGTAACTGTAGGAAATGATGAGATACACACAGATTAGAATCCGCAGCGTTCTGGCACTTTCTTTAATGGCTTTGCCCTTTTTTTCTCTTCTTGCAAATAGCAGGCAAATATAACACTTTTGAAATCATAACTATTAACAATATTGTTTCACAGGTCATGCTTTCTGGACAATTCAATTCATTAATTTATGTCCCTTAAGTCTACAAATGTAATACATTCGAACCTTTCTCTTTGGTTGTACATTTTTAAGCAACAATAAACATCTGGATACAACTAAACACGTGTCTTGTCTCTTACCATCACTATGTGTTCACTCAACACTTCAGTTTGTCTTTAATGTTTCACTCTCTCTATTTTAGATATAGTGAAGTTCTATACAACGAGAAATGACAATCACTACAATGCAACAACACAATCAATTTGATGGAATAAACAATTAATGAGAATCAACAGTTTTAATTGATGCAGGTATGATGTTTCACCCCTTACGAGTGTACATTTTATAGAAAACCACCATTTTATGTTTCAACTTTTCCACATAACCAAAATGGAGTGACTAAACTCAATATACAGGGTTCCCACACCTTGGTTAACTTCAAAGTCAAGGACCTTTCAAGGACTTTCCAGGTCCAATACCCTCAAATTCAAGGACTTAATGTGGGGACACAGTTCAAGTGAGAGCAAAGATTACATCGCGTCACCTTGTAAGATACATTGTTACAGTTTTCATGTGTCAAACACAACTATGCAAAAAAGCTAAGTTTTTTTTTTTTTTTTTTTTTTGCATTTATTTTTGGCCATATGACAGAAATCTGATATTCTATGTGTTGTATTTTTGTTTAGCATAAAACTGAATAATATTTTGTACATACTATACAACTGTATTCTAAAATGATCTGATATTACCTTTTGCATGGATTTTATTGAAAAGAGCTTAGGCTCATGTAACCAGAAGTTTTAAGATATATGAATATGCTTAAGTTTTTCTTGCCTCATGGCTTTTCATTATCTTAACAAGCAAAGCAATACAACATTACATCCTTCGGATCTCTGGCAAGCCATTCTTTGTAATCTTCTTTGGTGAGCCAAATATCTTGAGACTTGCAGTTTCCAGGCATCACGTTTCAGCAGTTTCAGCCTATTTTTGCAATGTTTCACGGAGTGTCCGTGAAACTTTGTGGTAACATCTTAGTTTCTTGTGCATGTGAACGTCATAGCAACAAACAACACAAAGTACCTCATGTGGGAAACACTTAACATAATGCATAAATGTGCATAACTAACGTAAATCAAGCAAGCTAGTATGCATAGGCCACAAAGTGTTGGCGAAATAACACATTAGCGGACCGGATGGGAACAATATGGAATTTTCAAGGACCTGTATCTATGTTTGTTTATTTTCAAAAACTTTCCAGGGCCTTGAAAATTTTTATTCAGATTCACAAACTTTCAAGGATTTCAAGGACCCGTGGGAACCCTGAATATAGCACATCATCCCGCTCAATCTGGGAAATCTGTCAATATTGCACAAGGAATATAGTAAGACTGTTTCACATCTCTTACTTTCACTTATAAATTTGAACAGTATCATGAATTTTTAACTCTGTTTATTTGACAAGGAATTACATCGACTGTACCTCAAATAAAGTAATCCTTTTAAAACTCAACAATTACTTTTTCAGTACAAACATAATCTCTGAACATTTATGAACCTCTTAAGTTTCAACATTGATAGGTATTGGTCTATAAAACCCATTTTACATACCTGTAGGAAATGATGAGATACACATAGATTAGAATCTGCAGCGTTCTGGCGCTTTTTTTAATGGCTTTGCCCTTTGACCAGAGCATAAATCCCTCATCGTTCTAGTGTAATGTGCCACCTACAGGCATCTTACAGAAAACACTAAAACTCATGTAACATTAGAACACATTTTTAAAGAGTCTCTTAAAGAATAAATCTGATGGAGGAGAGGAAAAAAATAATAATTTTGGGGTACCCAGTATTCCTCAATTTTCAGTCTATTACACTCTCCCCTACTTTTTTTTTTTTTTTTTTTTTTTGATGACTCCTGGCATCAATACTAGGTCAATCTATCTTCTCTCAGTCAGTCATCTAACAAGTCCAGATAGGTATTGGTTGCCACCAAGGAACTGCATTAACTACTTGGCAAGTCATTGGAGTTCCCGGAATCATGAGGGTCTGAACTGTATTTAACTGACTTTGACTGTAAGTCGGTTGACCTAAAATGTCATAAGTCAATCTTTCTTTTGGCTTTGCTTGTCTGTTTGATCTTCTCACAGTTTCTTGTTCCTCTTCATCAACACTCTCACATTGCTCATTTTGCTTTACAGGTAATTCCTGAGTTGACGGTAGCATTTCTTCTGGATACAGCTCGACAATATCCTCCTCTTCCAGAACCTGCTCCTCACCTTCTGTTCTGCCTTCCTGTGTTGCAGAAGGATAGAACTCTCTTTTCCTTAACTGAGATCTCTTTTCAGTCTGGGACTTTTGTGATAGGTCAACATTGTCTTGATTGTCTATTATCACTGGTAAGTAGGGATAGTACCATTTTTCCCCATCTGAGTTTTCCTCTTCTTGATCCTGACTCAGATCTTTTTCTTTCCTCTTATTCACTTGTCTTTTCTTTACAGGTACTTTTGGAATGTGGACTTCAATGGGTAAGTCGTTCACTGGTAGTAAAAGGTTTCTGTGTAACACTCGAATTGTCTTTTTACCCGTTTCAGGCTGAATCCGATACACAGGCCCCTCTTTGATTCTCTCCACCACTTTGTGCACTGTTTTTTCCCAGTATGGACTAAGCTTCCCTGGACCCCTCTCTCAGATGAATTCCGTACTAGAACCCGGTCACCTGGCTGGAGAAGTACTTCATAGTACTTCTTTCCTTTCGCAGATGATTTTTTGACTATTTTCAGATGCAATTTTATAAGCTTCTTGCATTCTGGATGCCCATTTCTGCACAAATGTCACATTACTTTTTGTCTCTCTTTCCGGTTTTAGATTAAACATCAGGTCAATTGGCAACCTGGGAGGTCTTCCATACAGCAGAAAGAACGGTGAGTATCCAGTGGCTTCGTGTCTGGTACAGTTATACACATGAACCAGATGTGGAAGGTGTTCTTTCCAGTCAGCCTTTTTCTCTTCCTCCAGAGTGCGAAGCATCTGCAATAAGGTACGGTTTAGTCTTTCAGCTTGGTTACCCTGTGGGTGGTAAGGGCTAGTCCTTGAATGAGAGATCTCAGCCAGTTGTTGCAGTGTCTGGAACAGGTTATTTTCAAATTCCTGTCCTTGATCATGGTGTAATCTCTCTGGATATCCGAAGCGTGGTATAAAATCCTGAAAAATTGTCTCTGCTGCAGTTTTCCCTGATTTATTCTTGGTGGGGTATGCTTGTGCAAAGCCTGTGAAATGATCCACCAGAACAAGTATGTATTCGTACCCTCCTTTGCTTTGCTCCAAGTGTAAATAATCAATGGCGACCAATTGAAAGGGTGAACTTGTGGTTATCAAACCCATAGGTGCTCTCTCAGGAACATTCGGATGCTTCTGTTTGATACAGTTGCACTTCCTGATCACATATTATTCGATTTCGTTCTGCATGAAGGGCCAATAAAATCTATCACATGCTAAATAGGTGACCTTGTCAACACCAATGTGACCCATGTTGTTATGGAGGTTCTGCAAGACCAGTGGCTTCAGCTTTTCAGGTAGGACTAACTGTTTCCGATTACCCGAGTGTTGGTACAGAATTCCTTCTTCCACAATTAGCTTGTTCCACTCCTGTACTAAACGCCTGGTTCCTCTGGTCATGGCCTTCTTTTCTTTGTTGTTTGGGATCCAGTTGCTTTCCTTAAGCTTGATCACCTCCTTAATACTGTCATCATCCTGTTGTGAAGCCCTGACATCCTCCTGAGCCATTAGGGATATCATCTGCCCTTCCATCATTTCCTTTTCCACATCCCTTGCGGAGCAGAGAGTCAGTGAGGCCACCCACGGTACCTCTTCTTCAACAACAGCCTTGCTCCCTTGCCACATCGCTGACACAACCTCGAAAGGCACAGCTTCAGTGTAATCACTCAGGTGGTCTGTGAGGTTAAGAGGATATCGTGAAAGTGTATCTGCATCTGAATTCTGTTTACCTGGTCTGTACTTAATATCGAAGTGAAAATCGGACAACTCGCGACCCAGCAATGACCTACAGCATTTAATCTGGCAGTACTCAATACATAAGTCAATGGATTGTTGTCCATTGTAAACCGTAAATGTTGGAGCATAGTACAAATAATCACTGAATTTGTCACAGATCGCCCACTTGAGAGCTAGAAACTCCAGTTTACCAGAATGTAAATGGTAATTGCGCTCTGGGGGGGGGATCAATGTTCTTGAGCCAAAACCAATAACACTAAGTTTACCTGCTTGTCGCTGGTAAAGTATAGCACCTAAGCCCTCATTCGATGCATCTGTGTGCAATATGAAAGGCAAGTCAAAATTAGGGTATGCCAGAATTGGAGGACTGGTAAGCATCTCAATTAAATTTGACAGAACAGCTCGATGTTTAGATGTCCACTGAATAGGGGTTCTCGATGGCATTTGTGCTTTGGCCCCCTTCCCCGTCTTCTGTTTACCTTGGTTGGTCTTTGCTACTTTCAGAACAGTCTCTTCCTTGGGGTTCTGCAGGAGCTCATACAGCAGCTTTGCTAGCCTTGAGAAATCCTGGATGAAGGATCTGTAGTAACTTAGAAACCCTAATAGAGTTCTAACTTCCCCCACTGTTTTTGGTTCTTTCTTTTTCAGTTGCAGTACAGCCTCAAGGTCCTTTGGGTCAATCTCAATACCTTCTCCTGACACCAACCTACCAAGGTGTCTGACCTGCCTTTTGAAAAGTTCACATTTCTTTGGTCGGAGTTTGATGCCATACTCTTGCATTCTGCAAAGCACTTGCCTGAGGTCATCAACATGCTCATGAGAGGTTTTTGAGTAGCAAAGCACGTCGTCCAGGTATGGAGAACAACACTTGTCTCTGATACCCTCTAAAACACCCTCCATGCACCACTGGAAGGCTGCTAGAGCATTTGTCAGCCCAAAAGGGATACGCTTCCACTCATAGAGCCCCCAGGGGGTGCTAAAAGCAGTCATGTGTCTTGACTCCTCATCCACAAATCCTTGATGATAAGTGCTACCTTGGTCAAGGATGGAGAACCATGTAAATCCTCCGAGGCTGTCCAGCAAATCTTGTATCCTCGTTAGTGGATGTCTATCTGGAATAGTCTTCCGATTCAACTCTCAAAAGTTGACACATAGCCGTAAGCTACTGTCCTTCTTCCGGACACAGACAACTGGTGATGAATACGCTGAAAAGGATTTCTTTATCCAGCCATGGTCAAGGAGGTTTTGGACATGCTCTTTAACTTCCTTGTATAGGGGTTTTGGAATTGAATTGTAGCATTTCTGAACTGGAGTGTCGTCTTTTAGATTTATCTTCAATTTCAGATTTGGGATACATCCTATATCTCCATCATCGTGAGTGAAGACATCGGATTTGTCGTATAGCATTTGCCTAACTATCCCCTGCTCTTGTTCTGAAAGGTGTTCTAAATCGACAGGTGGGTGCCACTTACAGTAACTGTTTTGTAAACGGGTAACTGACTTGCATTATATCCCTGGCTCAAATGATTTACATGAACCACATTTTCCTTCTGGTTGTTTTCTTTTCCAGCACCACCAGGAGTGAGAGGTAGAACTTCAGACACCGAAGTGATGGTACCCAACATTGTCCTTGCGGGGAGATAAATGTCATGTCGAGTGGAATTCAGAACAGGAATCTTCACGACTTTAGAGGCACCTTTTGGCACATCCACCACTGTGGGAATTAGTTCAAGGCCATCTTGGACTGGACATTCCGGGAGTGGTTCAAATGGCATGACTCCACCTTCAGGCCAACCTCTAATTCTGCACTTGACTTTGTAAAGTTCACCGCTTTTAACCGTGAATCCTTTCTTTCCTACTTTTACCATATAACTGTCCTAAGAATCTGTTAACTGAACGACAACATTGACAATTTTGTTAGCTATACTCTGTCTTACATTCATAGCTTCACTCAGCA
The DNA here is from genome assembly GCA_036784905.1 of Acrossocheilus fasciatus. Classification (NCBI taxonomy): domain Eukaryota; kingdom Metazoa; phylum Chordata; class Actinopteri; order Cypriniformes; family Cyprinidae; genus Acrossocheilus; species Acrossocheilus fasciatus. The sequence goes on along the minus strand of CM071946.1, from coordinate 36,494,182 downwards.
GAATGGTCAGATTTTCAGTGCTGTTTGGCTGGTCACTGTTTACTCTGATCAATTCTTCAATGACATTAAAACCAAGAAGTGGGTTGTCATTCCAGCAGTTGCTTACCAGCATTGGAACATGAATGGCAAGGTCTTCATGTATATTACATTTGATTTCAAGGAGTACTTCAATCCATCCAACAAATGGAATGACAGAGCCATTGGCAGCAGTAACGTGAAGCTGAGTGCCGGAAAGTAAGTCTTCCATAGGCTTAATGGACACATTCGGAAGGAACTTTTCTATCCACGTCTATCCTGCCATGCTTACTTGAGTCCCCGTGTCCAACAGCATTTCAGTAAGAACACCATTTAACCAACAGGAAAGCATACATTTTCTGCCAATCAGTTGTGCTGCTCGTTCTGTTGACTGATGCTTTGTCCACATTGAATTTGCTGTATTGTGAGTTGGTACACAGTTTACCTTAACATGGGACGGACCGTTCAAAGTCCCGCACCAGTGACCGTCTCCCGTTTCCCACCTTTGTTCTCTTCTTTAGGCAGCCAACTGCTATGTGTCCTGCCTGGCCGCAGTGGAAGCAATGGCAGCAGTCTTGATTTCCTAGCTGGATGCAGTCCTCACATCTGCGCTTGCTTTCAGGTTTGTCTGGAACTTTAACATTTGTTAATGGCACAGCAGTCTGACTTTGAACTGTAGCAGTAGGACTCAGCATTCTTTTCATTTTTAGTGAGAGCAGAGACCTGAGCTGTCAGTTCCATTAAAGCAGGCCGATTTGCTCTAACTTCTCCCTCAACTCTCCTTTGAAACATCTCATAGCCTGTCTAACAATCCTCTTGTGACTGGGTGGAGTTAACAGTCAAGAGCTTGTGTTTATGTACAATGCTTAGACGCTTCTGTCTCTGTTTCTTCATTCGCTGATTTAAGTCAGAGATGTAAGGCTTAATGTCCAGTCTGATATTTCAATTTTTCTTGTTAAGCCCCTGATACAGTGTATGGAGAAAAACACCCTGCACCAGTCTTTTGTCATAGTAAAACTCTGAACCACCATGTTGTGAGGCAGACAGAACCTTTTGTTTTAACCCCAGTAGCCTATAGACAAACTGCTGTGGAGTTTCTTTTTTCTTGCTGCTTACAAGTGCTGAGCTCCTGAAACAGTTCAGTGCTACTTCGTTCTCTCATATGTGACTTCAAAAACTGTTTCAGTTCTGCAACAGGGAGATCATCTTTGTTGGTCAACATGTCTTTAAAATTACCTGGTTTGATAATTCTTAACATTGTGCATATGATTTCAGATTCAGAGTATTTTTCTTTCACACCCTCATCAATTTGTTTACATACACTGCTGTAACTCATGTCTGACCCATAATCTGAAATTACACCACCATGCGTTTTGAATTCTCGGCGGGGCAATAATGCAGCAACATCAGTCAGTCTAACCAACCCAGAAACTTGTTCTGCTACTGATGATCCACCACTACCCTCTTTGTCATTATTTGCTGTGTCCATGTCCGATTTACTTCCCGTGCTGGATTTAAGTTCATCAATCTTGTCTCTGATGGTAAGCAAACAAGACATACCTTCATCTTCAGGCTTTTTCAGCTGATCGCTTTTTTCAAAAAAAAAAAGCCGAAAACACCATCTCGGTAGGACCCCCGAAGACTTGCACTCACAAGGTGGACGAAACTCACAGCATTCCTTGTAGCTCAATCCAGAAGGTCACACTGGTTGCGCACATCATCGGTTGCGAAGCTGATACTAAGATCCTGATCCCGGACGAGCTCCCAAAATGTTACCGGTCTCAAACTGGGAGGGATGAGAGCTAGTAACTGTAGGAAATGATGAGATACACACAGATTAGAATCTGCAGCGTTCTGGCGCTTTCTTTAATTTCTTTGCCCTTTTTTTCTCTTCTTGTAAATAACAGGCAAATATAACACTTTTGAAATCATAACTATTAACAATATTGTTTCACAGGTCATGCTTTCTGGACAATTCAGTTCATTAATTTATGTCCCTTAAGTCTACAAGTGTAATACATTTGAACCTTTCTCTTTGGTTGTACATTTTTAAGCAACAATAAACATCTGGATACAACTAAACACGTGTCTTGTCTCTTACCATCACTATGTGTTCACTCAACACTTCAGTTTGTCTTTAATGTTTCACTCTCTCTATTTTAGATATAGTGAAGTTCTATACAACGAGAAATAACAATCACTACAATGCAACAACACAATCAATTTGATGGAATAAACAATTAATGAGAATCAACAGTTTTAATTGATGCAGGTATGATGTTTCACCCCTTACGAGTGTACATTTTATAGAAAACCACCATTTTATGTTTCAACTTTTCCACATAACCAAAATGGAGTGACTAAACTCAATATAGCACATCGTCCTGCTCAATCTGGGAAATCTGTCAATATTTCAGGAATATAGTAAGACTGTTTCACATCTCTTACTTACACTTACAATTTTGAACAGTATCATGAATTTTTAACTCTGTTTACTTGGCAAGTAATTACATCGACTGAATCGCAAATAAAGTAATCCTTTTAAAACTCAACAATCACTTTTTCAGTACAAACATAATCTCTGAACATTTATGAACCTCTTAAGTTTCAATATTGATAGATATTGGTCTATAAAACCCATTTTACATACCTGTAGGAAATGATGAGATACACACAGGTTAGAATCTGCAGGTTCTGGAGCTTTCTTTAATGGCTTTGCCCTTTGACCAGAGTGTAAATCCCTCATCGTTCTAGTGTAATGCGCCACCTACAGGCATCTTACAGAAAACACTAAAACTCATGTAACATTAGAACACATTTTTAAAGAGTCTCTTAAAGAATAAATCTGATGGAGGAGAGGAAAAAAATTATAATTTTGGGGTACCCAGTGTTCCTCAATTTTCAGTCTATTACACATTGTATAAAGCACTGTAAAACAAATATATTCTAAATGTTTTTTTGTAAAAATCTCACTAAACTCACATGCCGTTTTCTCCTCACAGATTTGATTCTTTTTATCTTGACATCTAGATTATTCTGCATGTCTTTGCATCAGTGATAGCTAAGTGTTATCTACTGAATTCAAAGATGTTGCTTGTATTTTTGGCATGCATTTGTATTCCCTAAGAAGTCTGCTTTAACACAGACAAACAAAGCAATCTTCAGTTCAGTCTTCAAAGACGACGCTGTCTGCACACAGTCAAACCCTTATTGATAAAGTGCAGCAAAACAACTTTTTAAACTCTTAATCATCACTTTTTCTTCCACTGGACGCCATGTTTCCTGGCTCGGCTGATCAGTAGTCTGAACGCATGGCGAGTCCAAGGTGCCTTTGCTCACGTATACAGCATCACCTCTGCTGGAGCTGTTGCAGAATACAACACTGCTGCTTTGACATCTGATCCTTCAGGCCACTTACGGCTTCACCACATCACATTATAGCATGCTATTCACACATTAAATATCATATTTACTGTATATGTACTTCACTTCAATCACAGCAGC